>JAIPRL010003360.1:10980-47826 GCA_025469235.1 Pemphigus obesinymphae | reverse complement strand
TGATTTATCATTGCTTTCAAATTCAATACATCCACCAAAAGTACCCTGCCCAGTAGCGAAGTGCATCCACCAATACTGACACCCGACGAGCGAAGTGCTTCCACAACCTACTGACCGGCTTTTTTCTATTATAGTTGCATAAAATACAATAAATTGAAATTAAGAATTTTCGAATTATAATCATATTAAATTGATTTACCTCAGAGCCGTAGCAAGAGTATGGCGAAACTGGCCCAGGCTAAGGATATAAAAGTAAAGAGGCGTATAATTATTTTTTTGGCTTATTTACGTTTTTTAGGAAATATTTTGTCGGCAAGGGCGCACAATTATTACATTGCCAAGAGCACCACCGAATTAACCTTCCTACAGTTCTGATTTACCTACCTATATTTTAAAGTAAATCAAAAAAGTATAATTCTAAAAATGATTATTGCGATTATTGGTATCTAATAATGTTATAAGCTTTATTTTAATGTTTCATTTATCATCATAACTCCCATCTAGGTCTATACATTTTTTTCAAACATCTACCAAATTTTATAACGCCGTTAAAATAAGAGTTCAGTATACCGTCTTTTTACTTCATTCTGAACTTTTTCATCAGAATCAAAGTTTGTTCCTTTAATAAGATAGATAAAATAAATAAGATATTATTGATTATAAATATTAAATATGGTACGTACTAAATATAATTCAATAAACAAAAACCATTATTTATAGTGTATAACCAGTGTTGTAAAGTATTTGAGTAAATGTATTTAAATACTTTTTAAATACAATCAAGAGAGAATATTTAAAAAGTATTTTAAATATATATATATTTTTTTTTTTTGCCGAAATGCAAACATATTTTGCATAGAGAAAATTTTATTATTATTTTTGTATTATCAATGATTATATGGTGTTTTGTATTGTATTAATGGTGATTAGTGGTGGTATTGATGGTACAATATTGATAAAAAAAATGGGTAGAATATTTGACGTTAACTTTGAAAAAATCATGCAATTTAAATGCAATAAATCATTTGATTAAAAAAACATGTTTTTTTTTTTATTTTAAATTAAACAATATTACCTACCTACTTGTTAATAAATAATAATGTAGGTATAATACTATAATATAATTACTCACTATTTATCTATTATAAATTTTTTTTCAATAAACAATAGGTATACCAACAAGATGATCTATGCGACACCTATGTGATTGATTTATGCACACAGGGTATTTATATTATCAATAATAAAAATATATCAAGTTATAAATATAGTGTTCTCATACCCCAATTCAGTTTTATCAATAAACTATTAATCCATGTTTCAAGTATCAACATTGAGATAGGTAAACAATGTTTATTGTGTAGGTATTCAATATTTCACATTTGCATTAGTCAAACTTAATAATATATAGGTACCTAATAACATTGATTATAAACTATAATATATAATCAATGGTAGTTAGTATTATAATAACTTGAAAAAGTATTTGAATAGTATTTGAACAATATTTAAATACATTTTAAAAGTATTTTTTACAACACGTGTATAACCAAAATGAAAACCATAAAATATATTTAATCTTTACAAATGAAGTCGAATATTTAAATCTGGTGCAACCAAAAAGATAAGAAAGTTGTACCGCCCCCTTCAAATATAGGTTTTTGTTTTTGAAATATGTACCTAGGTATATTGGTATTTGAGATGGATAGGTACAGAATGAGGTCGTATCTGGAATGTTTCCCTTTAAATATTTGATAATAGGTATTTTAATTCCAAAAACATTTTAAAATGCCTTTTTTTTGTTTTTGTAAATATTATTTTGAACAAATCTCGTAATTAAAAAATAATAAAATGTGATAGACGATTACGGTGCTATTTATAGATGACCCTAAAAATGTGTTTAAACATTTTTTTTAATTAGGTATTAAATTTTCATTTTTCTTAAAATTTCTTGAAAATAAACCCCTTAAAAATAGAGAGTGTGACGTACTTTTAATGATTTTTATTTTACATTTGTTGACGTTTTTATGTAATTTCAAGTTATATTGATGTATATGATTAATCCGAATTTAAAAAATCATGATTTAATTTTTTCATTGACATTTTGATGATCAAAAATAAAATACAAATACCTATTCTTGTTTCTATCGTATATGAATCTAATTGTGATTTTGGAATTTTTTTTTTATTGATCAACGTTTATATCTTCTTTTTCTTCCTTCGCCTTCTCTCTCAATTATTTGGGATCGGCCACCCTGGTCCTACACTTCCACTTAACTCTATATCCCGCATCTTCTTCATTTACCCCCACCTCTCTTTTTCGGTCTTCCTCTCCCCTAGTTGTTCAATGTTTGTATAATTTATTATTTTAAATAGACGAATAATAAAAAATAAAGTATATAATATTAGATAGTTACCACTCAACAAAACTATACACATAGGTACAGTTAATATAATTTTAACTGCGAATTATTCTTAATATTTATAAGTATTTTATTTATATTTGTTGTATTTTATAAATATATTTTTGTGTTGCAAAAATACGAGTATTTATTGTAAAATTCCAAGTCCTATAAATAAAATTTAATGTTTTGAAGTCTGGAGGTTACAACCCTTCATGCCCCCTTTAATCCGGATCTTTGAAAAAATTTATAAAACTACCTTCATTTTCATTATAAATCGTATTTTTAAAAATTAAAAATTAATAATTACGCACTCCTTCCTGACTCCCCTCTTAATTATAAAAAATAGTGTCAAACCCTCCACCCCATAGAAAATTCCTAAGCATGTCTATGATTTTCCCCTATAGGTTATGTTAAAAGGTTATTTCTTAGTAATTCCAAAAATATTGACTTAAAAGATAATCTTAAAATTGTCATAGAGTATGTACTTATTAATCTATGTATTAATATAATATAATATTTATTTTTTATAATATTCAGACTTGGGTAGTATTCCGAATATCTTATAAATACTTTTTTTTCAAGTATTTAATACAGTATTTTGAATACTTTTTATAAGTATTCTGTATACTTTTTTAAAGTTCAATCACATTTTTAAAAATAATTTCATTATTTTTCTGTCAGTGTCTCATCTTATTTTGTTTTCAGTTGTATTTAGTGGGACAGTAATGTTATTTTCCAATTTAAAATAGGTATGTTGATTTAAATCATAATAATATGTATTGATGAAATAAATATTTTGAAAGAGTTATACTTATTGATATAATTGTATTATTATAAATTTAGTGATTACAGTACGTAGTTAGCGACATGAGATCTTATATACCTATAACAGATATATAATACTAATTATTACAAAAAAAAAATATGATCTACTCACTTATTACTTAAATGAATCACACAATATTAAAATGTAGATATAATTTATAATTAATAGATAAGTGTATATTATTATCAATTGTATTAGGTATTACATTAATTTACAAAAATTATTAAATATAATATTTCATTTTGCAATTGAAATTTATAAAAAAAAAAAAAAAGAATGTACTCTAAAAGTGTTTGGAATACATTTTGTGAAGTATTTTAAATACTTAGGGAATATTATTAATAATTATTTTACCTAAGTCTGATTAATATTATATATGAATACATCCAAGTCTTGACTGCAGACTAACTGACTCATCAACTACCAGACCGTCAGACCAAACTATAGATAGATAAATTATAATAGCTGAAATATTCAGAAAATATCCTTTAATAGCATTTAAACGTCTGATAAAAAAGGATTTTTTTAAAATTCAACCTTTAAGGAGGGAGAAAGGAAAATATTAAAAAAGAATGTTATCTAGCGCTATCAACCTAGTCGATTTTGGATATGTGAATTTTTACACGTATTTTGAGTTGGGATCTATCATAAATAAAGTCGTCAATACCTATTTAGTATTTACGACAGTAATAATATAATATTTAATAATATATATTATATACCTATATTTTTATATTTATTATATATTTAATAAAAATAAAATCTTATATTATATATTTTGTAATTTACTGATATCAATAGGTATACATTATACAGAAAGATGGGGGTTTCGAAGAGGATATGAAACACAGGATTAAGTGTGGATGGACAAAGTGGAGAGAAGCGTCAGATATTCTGTGTGATAAAAGAATCCCTATTAGGTTAAAAGGTAAATTTTATAAGGCAGTGGTGAGACCTGCAATGATGTATGGAACGGAATGTTGGGCAGTAGGTAGAAAGATAGTACAGAGAATGAGTGTAGCTGAGATGAGAATGTTAAGGTGGATAAGTGGAGTTACTAGAGAGGATAAAATAAGGAATGAGTATATCAGAGGTAGTATAGGGGTAGCTTTGATAGTAGACAAAATGAGAGAGAGTAGATTAAGATAGCTCGGGCATGTATTAAGGAGGGATGAGACTAAGGCAGTAAGATTAGTAAAGGAAATGCATGTTGTTGGTAAGAGGGGGAGGGGAAGACCGAAAAAGAGATGGGGGATGTAATGGCGAGTGATATGAGAAAGGTGGGTATAACTAAAGAAGATGCGGGAGATAGAGTTAAGTGGAAGTGTAGGATCAGGGTGGCCGACCCCAAATAGTTGGGAGAGAAGGCGAAGGAGAAAAAGAAGAAGAAGATATACTATATACTACATACTACATAGTCATTAGTCCGCGCAGTGTGGCATTGTGGTGTGTGTAGTGTGTACTGTGCATGACATCCGACATTTCGACATCGTGATAGTATGCGGATACGTACATCGTGAATTCGTGAATCCTGAGTCCGTGACGTTTTCCGTCTAGTGTTTACTGTGTTAGTGTGTTGTTGTAAAAAGTGTGTTAACTGTTAATTTTACTAGTTTCAGTGGTTTCACAGCCCACAGACTTTTTATTCGGCTTTGATTGCCGATTGGTCTTTTGACTACTTTATGCCGACCGGGCTTATTAAACTCCGTGTTTTATACACAGTACACACAATCAATGTTTTATTTTTTTTTGTTTGTTAGCCTTTGTTCATTTGAATTTCGAATTGAAACATTTAAATTGAATTTTTACCCGTGTACTGTACTCGTGTGTGTTGTACAAGTTTTTAAAAGTTTAACTTTTCTTTGAAAATGTCTTCAAAAAGTATAATGTGGGGATATTTCGAAAAATGGGAAGGTGGTGGAAATTGCAAGGTTTGCAAATGTTTTGTCAAAACGTCTGAAACACCACCAATTTAAATAATCATTTAAAAAGGAAACATCCATCGGTCATTAATAAGATTAAAATGTGTACTAAAACTACTACTAAAACTAAATCTTCCCATTTATCTCAATTACAATCGAAGAGTGAGAACATTGACAATCCAGACATTCCAGACAACTTTAAAGATGAAATGCTTGAAGAATTAGCAGAAAATATTATTAGTACTGTAAGTTAAACATTTTAATTCAATACAAAATATAAATTACGAATACTTATAGATAATGTATTATAATGTTTTTTATTTGTAAAATTTTAGGCTCAAAAATCTCAAATATCTATGGACACAATAGTATCAAAACATTCAAAACCATCCACATCTACGTACTCTGCTGATTCAGTTATATCAAATTCAAATTCTAGTGTATCGTCAATTTCAACTCGTTGGTCAAATTCTTCCTCTTGTAATCTTAGGCAGCCTACAATTTTCCAGTCACTCAACGATATTAGATCATATGAAGGTAAATTATATAAAACAATTTTATAAAATATTTGTATGTACTAAATTACATTTAATTTATAGAAGGAGGATTCAAAACTAATTCGATCAACAATGCTTTGATTTATATGATAGCAAAAGACAACCTACCATTGTCCATAACAGAGAAAAGTGGTTTTAAATATTTCATACACAAATTAGTACCAATGTACAAGGTACCATCAAGAAAAACTGTTACATATTTAATTAAAAATAAGTATGATGTCTTGTCTACTATTATTAAAAATAAATTGTCACTCTCAGAAAATATTACTTTAACTGCCGATATTTGGACTGACATAGTTAACACTAAAAGTTTTTTGGGCATGACTGCACACTTTTTAAGTTTGTATAAAGTTAATTTAGAAAATGTTACGATAGGAGTTTTAGAATTAAGTGAACGTCATACTTCAGAGAATATATCTACATGGTTTAAGAAACTTCTTGATGAATGGGGTATTCCTCATAATAAAATTTTCTTGGTTGTGACTGATAATGGTGCAAATATTTTAACAGCTATTAAAAACACCTTTGGTCGTGACAAACACTTATCATGTTTTGCACATACACTGAATCTGGTAACTCAAAATGCTCTTGATAAAAATGAAGAGGTTAAAAATATTATAAATAAAATTAAAACCTTAGTTACTTTTTTTAAACAGTCAGTTTCTGCTAATGATGAATTAAATAAATTGTCTGCGTTAAAATTAAAACAGTCGGTACCTACTCGATGGAATTCAATTTATTTTATGATGGATCGTTTTATTCAATGTTCTAATCACGTAGCTTCTATTATAATTAAATTTCCTAAAGCCCCTGATATGTTATCTGCTTCCGAGTTAGATATGGCTAAAGAAATAACTTGTATTCTTAAGCCTTTCGAAGCAGCTACTAAAGAACTCTGCGGACAAAATTATATAACCGGTAGTACAATCATACCTTTGATAAATTGCCTCGTTATTAATTATGAAAGTATACAAGTAACTAACCAGATTGTCATGCAATTGAAAACAACTTTATTACAAAATTTAAAATCTAAATTTGGTAGGGTAGAAGAAATAAAAATGCTTTCTATTGCTACGATACTTGACCCACGTTTTAAAAAGTTACATTCGAACAATACAATTGCATGTTCAAAAGCAATCCAAACCATTACATTAATGTTAAATAATTTAAAAACTGATGAGAGTAGTTCTTGTAAAGGTTCTAGCGATGATGAAGTTCCTGTTGATAATTTGTGGTCAATTCACAAAGATTTGGTTTATAAAAAAGCAACAACAGAGTATTCTGAGCAAATAAATGAGCGAATACCTATAGATCTCAAACATTTTTTAAGCTCACCAACAATATCTATAAATGAAAATGTTTTTAAATTTTAGGAGACTCATGGTTCTATGTACCCATTGCTAAGGAAAGTTGCCGAACCTTATTTATTTGTCATTGCAACATCAGTTCCTTCGGAACGGTTATTTTCTAAAGCTGGAAATATAATGACAGAGAGTAGAAACCGATTAAAAGGGGAAAAACTACAACAACTTCTGTTTCTGAATTCTCTGGGTCTTGACGATTGGCATTTAGAATCTTAGTGGTCGGTTAGGTTAGGTTATATTATGTAATATTTAAAAATTTTAATTTGTAAATTTTCAAAAAACATTGTTCATTTCTATCATGTCTAATATATATTTTTTTTTATATATATATTATGTAATATTTTAAAAATAAATGAAAATTGTTGACTAATGGTTTATTTATTTATTATTATATCAAATAAAATTCCGATTTTTTTGGATCGATCTTTTGTGACCTATTCTTTTATAGTTGTAATAGGCAGCTTAGAATTTAGATCATATTGTGTAATGGTGTACGGTATAATAAGGTAAACAGTAACAGTAGTCGGTAACTGTCAACTAATAATTTGACAATTGTCATGACAATTTGGTCACTAAAAGTGACAGGACGGTAATAA
Source organism: Pemphigus obesinymphae (assembly GCA_025469235.1). NCBI lineage: Eukaryota > Metazoa > Arthropoda > Insecta > Hemiptera > Aphididae > Pemphigus > Pemphigus obesinymphae. The sequence continues at coordinate 40,153 of JAIPRL010003360.1, read as the reverse complement.
TATCTAGTTTTTTTTTTTTTAGATCGATCTTTCAAAAGATCGGTCTTTTTGGCTTCGATTTTTACGTTTCGATTTAAATCGATTCAAAAGATCGATTCGCTACCATGAATCGCGCATCACTAAGCGAACACGAACTTGTTACATTACGGCGTTACGTTACGACCAAACGCTCCGGTGTGTACCTGGCTTAACAATTTAAAACGGTTGTTCGTATATATAATCAATAATAAAAATAATACACCATTTTATATTTTACCATTTTAATTCCTTCCTTTATCATTTTTATTCTTAAACTTTTTGTTGTATAACCAATAAAAAGCGAAATATTTATACCCATAAAAGACGGCATAGGTATAATAATTGTATCTTCATATATTTTGTATGGAAATTATCTTAGAAAAAGTTTTTTTGTCCGTAGCTATAGTTTTACTCATCTAGTATAGGAATTAATGGTTTTTTTTAAATTTATGAAAAAAATAGCAATATTTTCAATCATGACTTGTAATAAATAGTATTGGTTATACAATTAGGTAAAAAATTCACCCATGTACCCATAACTCATATGTTCACTTTGAACATTATTATTACCTATTTATTATTAAATTTTACTAGATATAATATGTACCTACCTACTAATATCAATAGGTACCTAATTATTTATTAAACTCAATTAAATTTACACTATGTCAATCAATTAATGTCATAATATATTATTGAATCAATAAATTGGTTATAAAATATCATATTAATTATATAATATTAACGATTAAACTAATACTACCAATATAACTGAATAGGTACTGGATTTGTGAATTATTATAATAATACTCGTAATTTAATATTTTCATAGTTATTATTACTTATGCATTTAAATATATTGTATCAAGATGAAATGGCTTAGAATCGTTTAAAGAATGCAATAATAATAATTACTTATCGTTATTTTCAAATTTATTATGCACCTAACGTGAAAACTCCGAATAGACGGTTTTTCGTAGAAGAGTAAAAACTTTACGCTTTTTATTTAATTCCACTGACCGTATTCCGGCGGGTATTTTTACCGAAGTTTAGGTAGGTACACGTTTTTTTGCTTATTTCACACTGTCGTCTTATCACCCCAAAATCCCGAAATCGGAGTTTGCGACCTTTTTTACGATACCGTGGAGGTCGTATTCGGATTTTCCGGACGTTTTAACGCCCGACTGAACATTTATTTGTCTAAGAATCGTCTCTGTACTACCGCCAGACGTTCGTTACCAATATGTACCTACCTACTACCATTGATTAAATATATATATTTAATCAATGCTACTACCTATATTAAGAGTCGAAATATAGTACTGTCCGTTATCTGAATAGTTTAAATACGAATAATGACTCGTCAGTTTTCTAATTAAAATAAATTTAATATTACCATAATATTATCCGAGTAGATAGTTTGGTGGTATAGAGTGTTGATTTTTAAACGAACTTTCGACACGGGTACACCGGTTCGAATTCCACTATGTCCATTTGATTTTTTTTACTTTTTTTCTCGATCTCGGCGTCTGCGAAGATAACGAGTGTTTAATGTTTATCCTATATTATATGGTAATCGGTCAAAAAGTCCGGGGACAAAAAGTTCGAAGACAAAAAGTCCGATTTAAAAATAGTTGGACAAAAAGTCTGGACACAATTTTTAACTATATATATTAAAATAAAATATAAATTAACACATCGAATTTGTAGTAAAAATTATATTTGTTTTATTTGAATAAATAAGTACCTACTAGAAATACTAATTTCCCTTTACTTATTTTTAATACTTTCATATTTTAGTAAAAAAATATCATGTACCTACAATTTTATAAAAAGGTTTGGTTAATACCTAGGTTAGCCTAATATTTGAAAATCAGAAATACCTCATAAGGTACCTTTATAGGCAGTGGTGCCGAAATATATTTTGTCAACTGATTCAACTATCCAAAATAATACTCCTATCCACCTCAAAGAAAAATTTCCTAAAACTTCACTTAAAAAAAACCTCATATAAGCAAAAGAAAAGTCTTCGTAAAATTGAAAAAGTATGCGAACCGCCGACCCATTCACCTCTAAATTTCACTATATACTGAAAAAATATAAGTAAAAATAATACTGTTACTCTTTTAAAGTACTTAAATTAAGTTTTTAAAAATTCGCCCCCATCCCTTTAGATGATCTCTAGATCTGCCACTGACATATATGTATACCACATGGTAACATATTTACAAAGTTAATAATATTAATAAAAAGGAATAACTACAAACAAAATTCTGTGTAGGTACTTACCTACTTGATGACTAACACCTGTATTAAGTAACCTTTGAGTATTATTTATTATTATAAGTTACAAACTAATTTGGTATATTTATATTGATAATGATTGTTTATTTTATCCAAGGGGGAGATCCAAGATTTCCATTTGGGGACAATAGTTTTATAAACCACCGAGAACGGTAAGTCCGACAGACTGATTCACATAGTAGAGTAGGTACTTACTATATTATTGTGGTATTTTTCAAAATGTTTATTAAATATAATTTATGTATGTTGTGTGAAACCCGTTACATTCGGGTCAGAACCGAGCGAATTGAGGTTCGAGTTCTTAAAAAAATCTAAGAATAGTAAGTTCGATACATTTATGAATGACGTATTTAGTTTATCTACCTACAATAATACAACAGAAACACTTTAAGTGTGAAAGACTATCTTATAAAAAGCGAACCCAAAACTCCGCTGCAGTCGAAATATTTTTAAAATTAATAAATTAACATTATTATTTCTCAGAAAACTTCAGTCACCGACTATTCCGGATCCCGATAAAATACATAATATGAGTTGTACGAATTACACTAAAAAGTAATTTCACTTATGTAATGTTTCACTCAAAAAAAGTTTTACTAACAAGGTGTCGTACTGAAATGAGATTACAAATTCATTGTTTTGCACTCAAGCCAGTATAAAATAATATTACGAACAATTTAAAAATTCGCGGCGTTATAATCGTCTACGAGTACATACAATTTTGTGACCAACATCATATCATAAAATTCTTTTATTCTGTGATCAAAATGTCCACAATTTATCATACGGGAAGATTTGTCACGGAATACGATAAATAATGATAAGCACACGCAGACGGGCTATTTTCTTTGTTCTTTTTCTATCGGTAACCGACGTTGAATACGGAGAAGAATTAATTCGTGAACTATTCTTTAGTTTATTTAATATTCCAATTGAGTGGAAGATTTGCACGTTAATATTGAAAAAAAACCATGGTTCATGTCTACAAAGGAGCGGTAATTACATGGTAAGTCAAACTTTTACTACTAACTGTGCTGTTAAATGGGGTTAAAGTTTAGTTGTTAAATGCTAATTGCATAATCATTGTTAACGCGTTGAAATACGTAAGTTCGAATAAAAAAAATTAAATTTTGTAGGTCATCTGGTGTAAACAGACCTAATCCTTAAATGGGTTTATTACCAACGAATTATACTTGTGCGCGGTCTTGAAAAGGTTTAATATTTTATTAGATTTTGACGAGACGACGCAGGCACACGCTCCAATGGGTTTTCAAAAATATTCTAGAAAAATAATTGATTAGACATGTGCGATGTTAGTTATTGTTAGGAGAAGAAATTCAAGTTACATTTTTCTCATTGCCATATCTAATATTGCAGATTTTGGATTCAATTAATGCCTATTAAAAATCACATCATTTATAGTACCTATACAATCATGGACATAACAAGAAAAAGAGCTTGGCAAACCATTGTGCCGCTGCCGGTTGATGAGTAAAATCCATAGGTAATTTTGTTCAGTTCTAGAGCGAGAGAAATATCAAGTTGCACAAGTTGGGTCAATCTGTATTATGTGTTCATTGATTACATCAAACCATAATATTGACCTATTTGGTTATTTCTGCATATGATTTTTTTTTTTAAATAATAAGTTATACAGTTGTATTAAAATTACAAATTGATGTTACATTATATTTAACTGTCCATCATTGATCAAATTATTAATCCAAAATTTGCATGATTGGGAAATGTCTGGTTAACTATTTGCTATATATTCTGTTGTAATTTTGTATTCTTTAAATTTAGTATTATTTTTAATATAAATAATTTAAGTTTAGGCTGGGAAATTACAAAAGGAAATAGAGTTATGATGCAGTTAGACTTGTAGATCATGTGATAAAGCTGGTTGAGTAGTTAAGGTATTAATGTTCAGTTATGCAAGAAGATGAAATAATTTTAGAAGAATGTAGAAGATTAGAAGATGTAAAGCATAGTATAAAGTAGGATAAAGTGGACATAGACGACATAATATGGGTTATGTGACCAAAAATCGGTATTTAAATTTTAGGGAGAAAGAAATTTAATGTAAAGTAATATGGATTGAACAAAAGTGATAAAAATAAAATAAAAGTGTCAAAAATGAGACTGCAACAATGGTTTTTGAGTTTACTATGTTTGATAGAATTAAAAACGAACACATAAAACAGTAGAAATTGTGTCTACTACTATAAATATGTAATAGAATAAATATAATAATAGACTGAGAATGATTTGGGAATTTTGAGATAGGAATAAAAAACTAAATAGTAAAGGTAAGCTAAATATAACTATTAAGGGGAATAGAGTCATAGTCATAATATGGAGTATATATACTCCATATTATATTATGATGCAATAAGGCCATAAAATAACATAATGCAAAATTGTACATTTTATGATAATAATAAATGGTATTTAATAAAACATGAAAAAAAAAAACATGTATTTAATAAAAACAAAGAAAAAAGTTGTTATGAAAATTAATTAATTTTACTATCAAATTTGTCTAATAATCATCAGTTCACTTGTCGGGTGTCAGTAGGGGTAGAAGCCCTTTGCTTTGTTTATCTGATATGATAATTTTGCTAAACGTATTATATTTGAAAGCATGATCATTGCATTCATTAAAATGATTCTGGTTGAAGCTTTGATGTAATATGATAATACTTTATATACTTATTATATATTATTTTTTAAAACAAAACATAAGACATTTTCTTAACAAGTTGCTTATTTATTTTTATTATACTCTTGGTTTTTGTTTAATACAGCAGTTCCCAATTAGTATTAGGCACTAAAATAGATTCATAACCCCTAGTTAAAACTAAAATAGGATCAATGACCTCTTTTTTCAAATATGGTCTTGGAAATCCTTTTGGTTTTTTAGAATTTATAATATGTTACAGGTAATGTTGACATTAACCGGATAATATTATACTGCACTTTTTGCTGCTTTAGATAAACTTTTATACTCTACCCAATCCTCCCTCTCTCTGTTTTTCTGCCATTTCTTAAATTGTATTTTTTTCTTTGATATTATCTCCTGTACTTCTTCTGCCCACCACTATGTTTGTTTATCCTGTGGCATATTACCTCTACTCACGCCCACGACTTTCTTAACACCCTTTGCTACCTTTTCCCACATTTCGTTTATATTCCCTTCCATGTTCCACATCCCTGTCCCAATTAACTTTCTTATAAATACTTTTTCATTTTCACCCGTTAGACTTTAACCGTTTTCACTTTACATTCTGAACAATAACCTTGACAATTAAAGTAGCCACTACCGTCAGAAACATTTAATACATGCCTTTTAAATATCCAAATATAAGATGATTTTAATTGTGATGTAATATTATCAAAAAAAATATGAGTCCATCCACTTTTTAAGGATGATTTATCGGAAGATAACAATGATGACCAAGTATTAAAGTCAATAATGCAAATACTTAGAAATACTTACAAATTATACAGTTCATTTTGGCGTAGTCAAATTTCGAAAAACATTAAAACGGCCAACTTATATGTGAAGTTAGCCGCGATATGTACTTGCATGGATAATTGGAGAAAGGATGGCTTACAAATTTTGATTTTGGGCTTACAAATACTTACAAATGACTTACAAATGAATAGCTAAATTTCAAGTCAGCCGTTCAATTTTGGGCGGCCAACTTCACGGACATCATGCGGACGCATTAAATTTAATGTCTATTGAGGAAGACTGGGCATTTTTACTTGATCAAAGAGAGAAAGGCTGACATGGGTCTTTGCTTGGTATCGATAAAAAATCGTATATAAAAGTAAATAATGTAAAAGAGCGATTGCAAAGGGAAAACAAAAAAAAATATCGTGTTTATAAAGAATTAAAAGCAATATGTAAGTTTTTAGTTGAATAATATAAATACATTTTATAAATAAGATGATATAATTATATAATAATGTAATTATTTAAAATTAATTTCAACCGAAACTGTACAATTACAGTCGTTTAGTAGTAATGATGAATAACGATACGGATAATGAAGCAGTTATATTTCAAGATATACCTGGGCCATCAAGTAAACATTTCAAACCAAGCAGAGGGCATTCAAGCAGAATTTGAAAAAAATAAGTTTCACCCTAAGATATACATGTCTATTGTTTAGAATTATTTCTTTCGTGTATTGATAAGTATTGGTATTGTTAAAAATATGTCATTTATATGTACAGTTTGGGTATTGTTTAAAAATTAATGTGAAAGCACACTTTTAATAATAATTATACTTATGTCTTAAAGTTGCTGTAGATGTCTATAACACAGTAAAGTTATAGACATTCTATACTTTTAGATTCTGAGCGTAGCAAGGAAGCTAGTGGTTTTACAATGAACCGTATGTTTATTTTTTTTTCTCTGTTAACAAATTTTTGACCAGAAGGAGTCGATGAGATACATTGACGTTAATATGATATTGATATGAAATCGGCTCTAGATGGTACCCTAAACATAGTATTTTTCGATTTTCCCAGTACATTCCTTGGGGAAGAAGAAAAACCTAGACTACCTACCATACGGTGTATGACTTACACCACAAACATACTTATAAATTTTAAAATATATAGTAGTGACATTATAATATTATTATGTGATTTATATTTTGTTATATTTGTTGTCTACTAAAATGCGATTTTCGAGTTATTGGAATTCAACATAGTGTGTATCTGGCCAAAAAAAAAAAAATGGCATGTTTATTCGGATAATGTACTATAATATATACTGAAATAATATGCAATGTATACGTATGGTAATATTATAAAATTTAAAAAAAAACTGTACTCCAAACGAATACAAATCGAATTAAATTATATATTTTGACTTAGGTATATTGTGTATATATTGTGTAAATTTCCTCACCACCTTAGCTAAAATAATGAAAACTTAAGAAGAGCATGAGGTATTACACATGGCGCGTTTTTTTTATAGTGGTATCCCCGTTAAGGCCTAATCCACTTAAAGCACAGAGTGTCAATTATTTAGAAAACGAAAGATATAAAATGAATAAATTTAAAATAAAAAAAAACAATAAACAATACATTTTTTTTAACAAGATAAATACCATGTGAAATAGATAAATAAACAATAGTAGATAGATAGATTATACTATGGTAATAATAAGTATATATTTAAAAGTTAGATAAATTATAGACTAATAACTTTTTTCGAAAACATGAACATATTCAGTAAATCAATTTGGGTTTAGACCAGACTTGGTACTGTAGATGCATATATCATATAATAATGTTAAATAGGTATAGGTACTGGAGAAAAAAAATATAAATAATAATAATAATAAATAATCAATATTACTAGTTTATTCTAAAATATTTGATACAGTTGACTATAAAGTACTATTCAGCATATTACCGAAGATTTTGTACGATTAATGAAAAATTTAAATGGTTTTCCAGATACTTAAGTACAGAACAAAAATGGTTATATTAAACGATAATGTACTAGGGTATTAACTAAAATTCAATTGTGGAATACCTCAAAGAAGTGTCTTAGGACCATAAATGTGTGTAAACAGTGTATGCAATTTGAAAATTAATTGATACAGATGATAACTAATTGTTTATTATTTTCCATTATATGGGTCAAAAATTTAATTTTTTAAAAAAAAACTGGATTTTAATAAAACTATCATTATTAGCTTTTTTCAATTATAATAATTGGTCAAGGTTAATTATTTATTTTATTTTTTATATTTTTTTTTTTAATTATTTTTTTTATTTTATAATATTATAGAAATAACAATTTATGACTATAGTCTATAATAATAATTAATATAACTTCAATATTTTCAAAATTAAACAAATAAGTAAGGTGAGATATTTAAGTCTAATTTTTGATTAAAATATTAAATAATACATCTTCTATCCACGAAAGTTATGCTAAAATTATATTGCTTAAAAAATGATTTCTTCCATTTAATCCTTTAAAGTTATTAATCCTCCAAATATTACGAAGCCTCTACAAATACAAAAATGAAAAAAAGAAGATAAAATCTATTTATATAAAAATGAAAAAAATGATTTAAATGGATCTACAAGAATAAATTACAAAACAGTTATTGCACGATTTGTAAATTTACTTTACAAGAAATGTACAATCGTATGTTTGCTTAAAAAATCATCTGACTACAATTATAGTATTATTACAAAATGTATAAAACATACAATATTATAGTAAATTATAAAAATAAAAGTATTTACCACAATAAACTAGTATTTTTAATATTTTTTTTTTTTATAAATAATAGTTAATAAATATTATATTATTATACTACTTTAGGTGACAAACATTCCAACCCAACCTTATAGCTTACTAGTTACAAAATTATATAAACCATTAAGTAATAATATTGTAATGTGTAATTTTTCATGTATTTTGTAAATCAGTAAAAATAAATAAAAATGAAACTTTTAAACTTTGACCCAAATTCATCTATAAATACTAAACTTACAAATATTTATAAATTCTAATATTAATAATCTAATTTATACTTATAAATAGGGAACGGAATTTATCATAATAATAAATTCAAAATATGCAACAAAATTTTTCATTAAGAAAAATTTAATTCAGTAAAAAACGATTAACTATGTCTATGTGTAATAAAAAAAAATTCAATTTTAATAAATATTTAACAAAAAAACAGCACTTGTGTTGACAATGACACGAATTTAAAGTCGGTATAAACGAGTAGATGACGGTATAAATGTATACTTCACGCAGAATAAGATCAAATAAGAACCTTTGGACGTATGGTGGAACCCTGGTATAGGCACGTGAAGTTCATGTAGATAACACCGATAATAATTATCGTCGTCGAAGAGTGTTAGATAATTGATAAGAAAAATGTCAAAAGTGAAACATTAAAGTTTCAATAAAAAAAAAAAAAATTCATTGAAATAAACAAAAATGATAACAGCTCTTAAAATATGTAGGTACCTATAAAAAATGTATGAGTTTAACTTTGGTCTAACTGAAATATTTAATAATTATTACGAATTTCATCAAAAATTCATGAAATGGATTTATATCTTACCAAAATTCGATTATTAATGTTAGATAAAAAAAATTGAAATTACAACAAAGTCCGTTCTCTATTTATAAATGTCACTAGGTAACCGATAATATTTATAGCCCCTACGTACCTACTTAAATACTTCGGCTAAATTAAACTTGTTTTACTTGATGTTTAGCTCATCTTAATTAAAATATCTATCACTTATCAGTGCCGCAACAATTGGGTGTGCAAGGTGTGCGTTGTACACGGGCCCCTTTAACTCTTAAGGGCCTTCGAATTGAGATTCATGATTGAAAATTAGGATGTATAGATTCCCCATAACTTTTTTTAAATTGAAAATGTTGAAATTTTTATTAAGATGATAACAAAGTATGTGATTTATTGTTTTATCATAAATTTATTGATTACGTGTTCTCGATTATGAACCATTATTTTTATTATAAGCAACGTACGATTGACGGCGGACACTCGAGTAAATTTGTTTGGTTACCTATCTATGATGTTAACTATAGTAAGGTCCCGGATTTTTTTTTTTTTTCTGATAAAAAACCTCGCTCTGGTCTCAGATTTAATAATTGCGGCACTGCGTTAACTATAAAATATAATATAAATGGAATAGGATCACCGTGAAAAATTGTCCGTCGAATCGTGCAGGTGTTTGTTAAACTTTTTCTTCGTGACATACCTAATACCCTCAATGGACATTGGCTGTCAGTATGCTCCATCTCTCCATGTTCTGAGCTTTCCCGAACAATTCCACTGACGTCTGTCCAGTCCATTCGGACGTCTGCAGATATTCTGCATTCACGATGTACCTACAGATTCGTCCACGACCTCGTTATCCGCCTTCCATATTTTTTTTTTTTTAATAATTAATGCCGAATAAAAATATTTTAGATATTTAACGAAAGATTATTTAAAGAACGATGTTATTATTGTAAAATGTTAAATCGATTTATGAAAACACTTCCAAAAAAAAAAAAAAAAAAAACACTTAAAATAGTATACAGGAAAAAAACTCAGAATAGCATTGAACAATTTAACGAAAATTAAAAATAATAAACACACACATTTTGTTTGTTTAAATATTTTTCGATTAAATACTATTACCTACTATTCTAGGCAGCCAGCATAGTGGGTTTTTTTTTATTATTAATATTATTGTGTATTGGCCAATATTTTCTTAAATAATATAATATCATATATATATATATAATATAAAACTCAATTTCTGCTACTTTTTTCACCGAAATAAATAAGTAGATATAATTTATTTTTGTTACACTTTTAACTCCCACAAATATTTTTTCATCTTTTCATTAATCTTCGCTCAGAATCGTTTTATCGAAAGAATTGAGTTATCATTGCTTTCATATTTAATATATCCACTATCAGAATCCTACTCGATGAGGGAAGCGCTTCGACTCCCTACTGACCGGATTATTTGTAAGGTTTAAAGTTTATAATATGTACTTGTTTTTATTTATAAAAGAAAACTTTTAGAGTTTAAATAAATTACATGGACAAATATTATATAATACGCCCGAATACCTACGACGGCTGCAGACTTGTATGTTGGATTGTCTTTTCAGATTATGGCCCGGGTGGTCGGCCGGTGAATGTTTATCTATACCTATTGTATTTCTATTTTATTTTTATCATCATTATTTTGTTCGGTTCAGCCGTATAGACAACACCTACGTTGACCGAGAACTACGTGAACCCAAACACCACGATCTGTCTGTAGACCGCATAAACTGTCATGGTTCCACACAGTCGTGATACCGGTCTGCCCGCTACGTGTAGTAAAATAACAGGTAACATAACAAGTGTGGTCGTCAAGACAATAAATGGACACTGTTTCTAACGGCAGCTATCGCCGATACTGCCTTGTAAAGAAGAAGTACGTGGCCCCCCCGTCAAAGCTTCCTATCCCGGAGTCTAGGAAAGGGTCCGAACCTAAATCACCAACTCCTTCCAACGATTCCGACTCTGTTATGGACATACCGGACAGAGCTGGTCCGCACAGAATTCATCCAGTACAGATAACTCCAGATCCATCTCCCCCGTTCCAGACAAACTAAGCATCCCAGCAACCAAAAATTTCCACCACCGTTCCCTATGGAATCTGCAGACTGGCGTGAAATCGCCCCAACCATCTTTTCAACTACCAACCTAAACTTCGACGACCTGAAGGCGAAAACTTCTACCGACGGTAGCATCTTTATTTCAACTCCAACTTCTGATATTTATAGGAAAATCCAGAAACTCCTGCTCGAACACAAAGTTCCTACCATACTTTCAACTTTCCCGAAGACCTTTTCTTGAAAGGTTGTACTCCGCGGTATCCCCACGGACATCACCGAAGAGGAAGTTAAAGCCCATTTTGTAAACCGTGGTTTTGAAACCAAACTTGTCAAACGCTTCGGTTTTATATTAATATTAAAGTAGAAGCTTACGTATAAACCGGCCCCACACAATGTTTTCTTTGCCAACGAAACGGCTACGAGTCAAGCAATTTTCATCATCCCCCCCCCCTTTTGTAAAATGCTCCGGACAATATCAGATAGTCTGTGAATGTCCTAAAGAGAAGGAACAAGCCCTCATCTGCTGTAACTGTGGAAACAAGCATACAGCAAACTATGGCGGCTGTCCGTATTATACAAACACAAACTTTCTATCACTATCTAGTGTGAAAAAACCAAAAGTCAACGGCCCAACATCTCCCAGCAAATCAGCCTTCCAACCATCATACAAACAACAACAATTAACCACGTCAACCCCTAAAAAAGCAAGTTACGCAAGCATAGTATCGTCAAACTCTCAAGATCCACCAGCCTTAACTCACAAAAAACCTGCAATTAGCCTCTGAACTCTAGAATTACTGAAATCATTATCCACATCAGAAAACTTAAAATACGCTATGACTACCATTATAAGTTCATTCATTGACCTTCTATTCTTTCATCATGAACAATAACCACCCCCCTCCTCCCTTAAAATTATCTTCTGGAATACATACGACATTCTCCACAAAGTTAGTGAATTAGAAGCTCTAGCAATTAAATTCAAAATTGATATCATTATCATTGGAGAAATACAATTACTTCCTAACAAACCACTCAAAATTAGAAACTACCACACTTACAGGTCTAAAAAAGCTCCGCGGGCCGGTATCGGCAGCCACGAGGAAACGGCTGCCCTAATTCATTTCCACATTATCCATAAACACATGGTGTTAAATACCATAATGTCCTTGACGAAAGTCGAAATATCTACCGGCAATCACTCCATCCGAATACCATCGGTATACAAAAGCCCAAACCAACCAATGGTCTTGAGTGACCTCGACAAGTTGTGATTGGTTCATAGCGGCAGTCGATCTGAACGCAAAATATCCACAGCCATAGCTCGAATCCAACGGGTATTACCCTATACTGCCATGCATAAGCCGACTATACCATCATTTTCCTAGATACTCCCACATACTACTCGAAAATCTCAGGTCATCGCCCTGATGTCTTGGACAAAGGATTGGTCAGATTACCTCACCAAACAGTTGATATCACTAATATCAATGATTTATCATCGGACCACAAATCGATCATCCTCTCCATCATTGACTCGCCCATAACACCTTCTCCGCCATTAGCCCAACGCAGGATCAACTGGAAAACATACACACCAACTCTCGAGAAACTAGTAAATAGACATAACCCCAAACAACAAATTCAAAACATAGACGAAGCGCTTTCATATCTTTCATACCATATCATATCTGCAGTTTAAACAAGCTCATTCACCATAACTGACCGCTTCAACGAGAAAAAACGCCCAACCGAAATTAGACACGAAATCGCTAGAAAAAACAGACTACGGAGAGACGTACCAGAGACCCGGACACGAAATGTAGATTGAACAGCAAAATCAAAAATATCAGACATGCTCATTATGCACCACCAGGACGAATAGGAACAATTTTTGTACACCCTCGATACTCAAGACAACACCAAATTATTTATTTAATAAATATATTATATATACTATATTATATTATTATATTTATTATTATTTTTTATATTATTATTATTATATTATTTATATTTAGCTATAATAAATATATTATAATTATATAGCTTTAATTATTTATTTTTATAAATTAAATAAAAACCTACTCAATAAATCGCTAGCAACCCAACCGATGCACTGTCAAGCGCGTTGGATTGTCCAAATGGTACGGCTTTCTCGGTCAATAAAAGAGCCGAAGTGCCATCTGATACGTATGAGGAGCAATTTCCTCCTAATCCCGATCCACACCTCCCCGAAGTATCAAAAAATGTCCACACGTTAAACTCTACGCTAATCACACACTGTTCATTTACAACCCCTGGCAAAAATTATGCAAATATTTAGAGCAAGGAATTCGTAAGACTATTATGGGAATTTCCACGCTGCTACTTCGTCCACAATTTCAATTTAAAGGGGTGGGGGCTGGCAAGATTTCACGCCAGCCCCTACCCATGGTAAATATTAATACTTTTCACATTTTTTTTTTTTGCAAATATTTAGCAAGGAATTCGCATACATTTGCAGGACTATTTTGGAAATTCGCACGTTCCCCTCAATTTAATTTTTGAAAAATTTTCTCTCTACATATTTAGACGTAATTTGTTTGCTTTTGTACCATTCTCGGAATTTTTATGGCATTAGGACAATTAGAAAAGTAGATTTTAATATGGGAGGGGTTGTAAAATCATTCTTTTTACTCGTGTTTTTTAAGAATAATATTATGAATAATAAAATAAAATGTAATATTATTTCCCAATTACAATTAAGTATTTGTGTGTTTGTTTTCAATTATACGTTTCGGGTGTCAAAATGTCATATATGACGTATAAAAGAGTAATATTTTCATAATATACCTATATATATATATACATATATACCTAATACTTTGTTCACTCTCAATTATTCCTAAAAAACGTAAGTTTTTGGTATTATTAAGTACTATTAGTAGGTATTAAATATTAAGTAATGTATATTAAAAGTCATTACTTGTTATTTTATACAAAAAAGATACTTTGGAGTTTGGACGACTTTTTTTTTTTGAATATTAATTTGTAAGAAAAATTACGATAAATAAATGTATAATAATTAATATGTGATAAATAATTATTAATATTTGAAGCCAAAATTCAACAAACAATAAATACGTCATACGTTAGATTTTTAAGGCATTTTGTACAGAAAATTTTCAAGCATTTTAAGATAAACGAAAATCTAATATTTGAAAATATTATATTATATAATTATAGGTTATTTAATAAAAAAAAAAAAAATCAATGCATATTTTTCGTTTTATTTGGTTAAGACGAATGTATATTGGATTTGAAAGAATCAAAACTCTAAATATAACATAAATATAAAACATTATAGTATTTTGTACATTTACGGTGTTTTGAAAACTATTATCCTTTGTATACTGACAATAATAATTATTGTTAGTAATAAAAATGTATTTACGGTAATTAAAATTATTTGTTCATTTTTATGTATTTGTATATTAAGGATTTAATAAATACTGAGATATCTCCGAATATAGGTATATAAATTCAACAATAGTAGATCTATAATTTATGGTTATAAAATATATATAACTCAATTATAATTTTGGTTCTTCTAAATTGCAATTTTATCATTTTTATTGTTTTAAATATGTACAGGTACCTGTGTACCTAAGTACACATAAGTATACACGGCACTAAAAATTATTCGAATTTATTTTATACCTAAAAATATAACTAATATATACGTGTTCAGGTTAGTTTCGTGTACCGTGCTGAACTGTACTGGGGTCTGGAATTACGCCACCCGACCACAGACGTTCTACTCCGTGCCCCAAAACGTCGGTCGTTCGTGCACAAGTCATCTAAGCCGGAACCGAGACTAAATTAAAATCGAATTGTCAATACACAAAACACTTGAAACTTTATACGTTTAATTAAAACATTTAATGAATACATTGTTTTTCTAACAAAACGTGTCAACTATTTTATACGATTATTATCAGAAATAAAATATCTCAAATAAAGTATAAACAATTGAGTTTAATGAACTATAAAAACTTTGGGTATTATATAGTTCTGGGGCTTGGGACATTTTGGCGTGGCCATTACACCGTGTATATTCAGCACAAAGTACATTTTGATTTGAAGTAGACACATTTTAGTTTACATAACACTGCAGTGGCGGCTCGTGTGTAGGGGCGACGGGCCGATCGTCTCTCTCCCTCTAAAATTGTACCTAACAAATTACTTATTGACAAGTTAGATATTGATGAAAATATATAGAAAAATATAACATTTTTTATAAACCTTATTTATACTTTTGTTTTTCTTCGTTTTTCTATATGGTATTAATTTTAGTTTAACCTTTTAAACTGGTACATAATTATTATTGTATTCTATAGTTTTCGAAAATTAATAATTTTTAATCGCCCCCCCCCCACTTTCAAAGCCCACGAGCCGCCACTGCATAACAGTAGTAGTAACAGTATTAACAGTTAATATATAGTTACTGTTTTTTAATATTTTAAAATGGTATTCGATTAGAAAAAAAAAAAAAATTCTAATTTGTGTTCATTTTTATCTACGGTAAAATAACAAAAAAATGCTTTCAAATTATACTTGTGTAGAGTAAATATTCGTCTCCTGTTCCATTTCATACTAATTTATTGTTAAATAGATACTTTAAAAATATATTATTTAAAAATGTGAAACTTGAATTATACTGTCTAAGGATGCCACTTCGAATGGCCACGCTTATGTTACATTGTTACAATATTTAACTGTTTAAATACTTAAAGGTATTATTAATACATACATTTTTATAATTATGATAATATAACCTCATTTATATTTTCCAAATGAGTTTAATAAATATATATAGTGTATAATATTACAGTAGGTACCTACTAGATAATAAAAAAAACTGGTTTATACTTTTTATAACAGGATTTTTCAACAAATAATAGTATTCTACTACGAGTTTTAAAAAGTAATAAATAAATAATATTAAATTAATAAAATAACGCAAATGTAATATATTTTTGGTATAGTCATATATATATATATGTATAACAGTGACGTAGATTTAAATATTCCATATAGGTAAATTTAACAGCATGTGAAAAACAAATATTGATAAGCTTGTTGGATTTTTTCCGTTTCAAAAGACTCGAGCACAACAATTTGATGACTTGCGCGAAACCAGACGAGTGAAAATTAGCATGGGATTCGTATCAAAGTTTCAATCACTTTGTTGATAATAATACCACGGAATAAGTTAAATGAGAATGGACACTCTTTAGCAGACTAAAATATGTCCGTCAATTTGAAAGTAATAGTCTCGTGACCATTTTCAGGCTATATCATTACGGTACTGTTGGTCAGAAATTATGTCATTTGACCGATTGTAAACACTATAATTTTATTTTATTATATACAACAATATTCTGATGAACACAGTCTCACTATAATGTGACATAAGTCTAAAAATCGTCACAAGACTACACTGAGCAGCATTTTCAATGCGTAGCGGCTTGATGTTTTGGGTGGCTATGAGAACGGGTGTAATTTATTTTTAGTGTCCGTTCCCATTCAACTTATTCTGCGATAATACTGTCTATTGAAATGGTCCTATCCATGTTTCGAAATCATCCACTTGACGCATATTATACACGTTCCAGTACTTTTGCGAAGTCTGGCCGAATCGCCCTGTTATTCCTGTTGGTTTTGTAGCTCCTCCAAGTACTTTTGCCTACGTCTCCTAGCCTCCTTATACAATATCTGTGCCAACTTGAGCCTAGCCCTCTGCTTGACGGGTTGTTCGACGCTAATACTGCTGTCCAAGCCGCCACTGATTGCAGGTTCGTTGGCGCCCGTGACCTTCTGACCGGAACTGATTCCACTGCCCGTAACGACAGATGCGGACGTCTGCACCTTCGACGTGTTACCGGCCACGTTCAACGGTGATGACGGCTTGGGTTTTCCATTGTCGAAGCCCGTCACCTGCACCGTCACTTCGGCCGGTTCTTTGGATACCGCTGTTTTCATCACTCGGATTTCGGGTATGGCTGCTTCTGATTGGTCCGAAGATTCGGACTCTGTAGACGGTCGACGGGACCCGAACGCTTTGGATTTTTTCCATTTGCGTAATGCCTGTTTTTCTCGAGACTCTTCGTTCCTCGAAGGTCGCTGGTGCGAGAAATGCTGATGAAGATTCTGAAAATGATGACGGTGATGATGGTGGAGGTTCTGCGGTTGAACTTCTTGGTTGTGATCTATTTTTCCCGGCAGCTGGTCGCCTGTCTCCATACACACGAGTTTCTCGCGCACTTTGTCCAGGACGTCATTTTCTGTGTTAATACGAAAAATATGTACTCGATCGTTATGTGTTAGTACCAGGCCAAAATATGCATTTTCACCACTATAATTATGTCTGGTCAATGGCCACCCTGTCCGATTTTTCTCTAAAAATATTCCTCACTAATTTGTTATCTTTAATTTATGTTATTTCATCGTAGCCGTTTTAATTTATTTTTCGTGTGAATTATGAATGAAAATAACAATAACTAAAGTTCAAATAATTTATGGATTAAATGATTTATTGGGCAACTACAATATAATCTATAGGAAATATTGAGTCTATCCATTCAGTTGAAAATTGTTTTAAAACTTTTACTTAAAAGTAAAATTTTGATTTTAGATGTATTGTATTGTATAATTTTGTTAATACAATTATTGTATATTTTGCAATTAGCAATAATATAAAACGAGTAATACATTTGAATACTGGATCATTGCTAATGGACAATGTAACCTTTTTTTATTAAAATAAATATGTTTTGATTGAAGTAGTAATTCGGTATTATAGGATTTTAATACCCTCAAATATTTTTACCTAGAAATTTTTTTAATGTTTACAAGGGTATTAAACAGTGTTAAACTAGAGGTAATACTACTTAAACGCACCTTTGACCTAATTCGTTAGTCGTTTTCAAAATACAATTATAAATTAGTTATTATATATAAAAAGTTATTTAAATTTAAAACATGATTGTTTTGACATTTTGACTATGTAAGAAACTAAATTGGCAACTTCACACGTGTGGGACTCATAATATCTATTTGGGCCATTAGTGTTTACCAATAAAAATAAGAATATCGTGGTTGATATACGATATAATAATGTGATATTTACGTAAAGTGTCTTTCTAAATATTAATCATTCCAAGTGATGTGCAAGTGAGTTATTTATTTGGACTTACAAAATGTTAAATGCATTTGAAACTACTTGATAAGGATTTTACTTCTGGAAATGAACATATCTATGATACGGACACATTACCATTGATTTATTTTGACTGCACTCGGTATTTACTATCATGATTATTTATCCTAATTTATGATGTATTGTATTCATAATCTTACCCGTGTATTTATTCTCGCTTAATCCAAACCTTGAGTTCGGACCGTCCTTCGGCAGCTTGTTGTCTGGCATTATTTGCCTCCATTTGGCCAACGTTGTGTCCAGACACGTATAATCATCGTCGTCTCCACCTTCACCGCGTTTATTACGGTTGACCAATTCGAACATTTTTCTCCGCTCTTCTGTCCTTTCACGTCTCAGTTGTGTCTGTAAAAAAAAATGATAAAATCATTTATATTATGAATGATAGTGGTTCGGGTATTTTTATTTAAAATATTTTTGTTAGTTTTCTAACGTATTTAATCGGCCTTAAGACCGAAAATAACTTTGAAAAGTTTATATGCAAATATACCGCAATATTAATACCGAATGACGGATTTGACGAGATATTGATTTTCGGGCTAACGGATTGGGGAAATTAGGCATTGGCTTATACAAATGTCAAATATTATTATATATGTGTATAAGAAGAGGAGGAAATCGATTTTGTTGTCAAGTCGTATACCACTTATATTATGCTATTCGATTAAGTGTAAAATTGTTGGAAGTATGAATTTCGATCTTCTGCCGAATATATTTTAATTTTAAATAATATAACATTATAACCCCATGTTATAAATGGTCAGTAAGACAAACGTTTCGTTTACGCCCGATTACGTTCAATTCAGTAGGTTCGAGTATATTGTAATCCAAAACATAAGTAAAATTAAAAATACAAAATTATGTTTATAAGTAAGTACCTACTCGAAACAGTTGATAAAATCAATTGAATAATAATTACACGTAGTTCGTCGTATTTTCGTTACATTCTATATTTCATGTTCGACATTTTTTTGATGAAAAATAGTATAATCTTCTAAAGCTACGAATTTATATTTAATTCAATTTTAAATAAACGTTACCAAGCGTTTACCGAGTTTCATTTTAGATTTTGAACGGAATGAAGAATCTATTGGTCAGTGGCGGCTCGTGTGTAGGGGGACGGGACGATCGTCCCCCCTCTAAAATTGTAGCAAATTACTTAGTTAGATAATGATTTAAATATTAACAATTATTTATATTTACATTGTAATGCATTTTCAAAATAGTATTATTGAAAGTAAAAATTATTTTCCATTGTTATGAAAACACTATAAGGCAATCAGAGTTTTAAAATATAATATGTAGGTAATAGCACGGTTGAAATAGGTACCAGCTATTATTCATTTGCGCGGTTATCGAGTAACGAACAGCGCTGGGGTGACGTTGACAATCGCCCGTTATAACTATACGATCAAAACACAAAAACATAGGAGGGGGTATTCGGTAATAATGCGACCGCCGGAGCGATATGAATTGTCGCTCGACATGCATGTGGACTGCAGAACAATACGGAATAATGTGGATAATTTATTCTTTTATTATTGGTGTACCTATATTATATTATTATAGTATAGTAGATAAAAATTCAGTACATATTTACAGAAAATTGAAATGAAACAACTTGGAAGATCTATTTAGTGAAATGAAAGATAGACGATTACATTTTGAGTATAAAACGTATAAGTTTTATTATTTTGTAATTTTCGGTTTTTGTAAAACGTATTTATATATTTATATACCTTTTAGGTTGGTACGTAAACATAATTATTATTGTATTATATGCTTTTCAAAAATGAATAGTTTTCAATCGCTCTCCCACTTTCAAAGCCCACGAGCCGTTACTGCTATTGGTTTTACAATGATGTTTATTTTTTTTTCTCTGAAAGTAACCATTCGATCAAAAGGAATTTTGTAGGAGTTTTGAAGTAAAGAGCTTTTTTTGATAGCAAAATGACACTCCTTTACAAATCGGCTGTTTTACTCTGAAGGGGTAATTTTTTGATTTTGCCACTAGTTGCCTACCGAAGAGGAAATTCCAAAATAACAGATGAAATTTTCATGGTTACTACCTATTTTTAAATTTATATTCATCACACTAAAACGCCGCTGAAAATCGTTTCGTTTGAATGCGATTAATGAGCATTTGAGTTTCAGTTACACCTACTCACTTACTTTCAAATCATTATTGGCTTCCCGCAGAGACGACGTGAGTGAGGCCAAGTAGTAAATGATTAGGATTAGTAACAACAGCAATGGTATGACGATGCCGGGCGACGCTATGTAATCGAGAACTCGGTGCACCAAAGGGTTGGGCACGGCCTTCTTGATTGAATTGGTGAATATGTGATAGATCTTTTTGTACTGGGAGAACGGGCCACAGTGCCACGACGGTTCAATCCATACGATAGCGTAGCCGACCGGCAGCACGCACAGGAACAGCATGGTGAGCAACAGGCCCAGGTAAAAATTGTTGCTCCGGCTTGCCCGGAACACGACGTCATGCGGCACGTTGCACGTGAGCACCGCCCACGACCGGACGTACATCATGATCATTAGCTTGACCACGTTGATGATCGGTAACCCGGGCGAGAAGAACATGCCCATCCACACCATGCCCTGGTTGTTGACCAGGTGTAGTATGTTCTCGGCGATTTTGAAGTCGCCATACTGCGGGAACCGCTTTTCCAGGTTCCAGCACCAGCACCGATTCATGTACCGCACGAACACCGCCCGCGCAAAGTCCACGAATATCGTCGAGATGATGGTCGACACCTATTTAGAAAATATAACGACCGTAAACGGTAAGTACATGACGATTTCACAATATCAAAGGATTACCAAAGGTGTATGTGAACATAATTGAAGATATGTATGAAGGGGCGAGTACAAGAGTGAGAAGTCTGTGTGGAGAAACTGAGGATTTTAGGGTCAGAGTAGGGGTACATCAGGGGTCAGCTTTGAGTCCTTACTTATTTTCCCTGGTAATGGATGAGATAACAAAGGATATACAGGGGGAGGTACCATGGTGCATGTTGTTTGCAGATGATATAGTACTGATAGGAGAAAGTCCTGAGGAAGTGAATGGTAGACTTGAAGAGTGGAGGGAAGATCTGGAAAGTAAAGAACTAAGGATTAGTAGGAGTAAAACAGAATATATAGAGTATGATTTTGGTGAAAGGGAACACAGAGAGAATAGGGAAAGGCTAGAAATAAAGTTAAGTGAGATGTGGTGGGAGAAGTGGAGAGGTTCAAGTATTTAGGGTCCGTTATACAGAAAGATGGGGGTTTCGAAGAGGATATGAAACATAGGATTAAGTGTGGATGAACGAAGTGGAGAGAAGCGTCAGGTATTCTGTGTGATAAAAGAATCCCTATTAGATTAAAAGGTAAATTTTATAAGGCAGTGGTGAGACCTGCAATGATGTTTGGAACGGAATGTTGGGCAGTGAGTAGAAAGATAGAATAGAGAATGAGTGTAGCTGAGATGAGAATGTTAAGGTGGATGAGTTGAGTTACTTGTTACTTGGCGTTATTTGGAGCTATTGTTGGATCATTAACGGGAGAAATAAATTAAAAAATATATATGGATAAACTATTTTCAGTAGTAACGATGGCATTAAAGCTTCATCTTAAAACATTCATTCGAATCGATTATGCACATATCATGAAATTTGTGAGTAATTGGAAATGTTTTTTTGGAAAAGAAACAACCATCAAAAAAGTTTATCTCAAACTTATTTCAAGACTTATTATGTGTACTTCTTTAGAAAGAGCGGAAACTATCATTGAAAATATTTTAATTACATCAAATAGCAAATTTGAAGGATATGATGAACAGAATAATGCACTTGGAAGTGAATTGTCCAAATTATAATTAAAACGTTTAATAGCTGGAATGGATGAAATTTGTGTAAATGATAACGATTTATTTATTTACCTCAAGAGACTGATAACGAAGAAAATATCGACGGGTCCTTAAGTTCATGGATTGAATATACGAAAGAAAAATCAAAATTAAAATATACTACTATATCTACTAATTCAATATATGAAAAAGAAAACTTCCATTATTTGCCTAACTTTCCTATTTCCTTTCTCAAATTTTTGAGAACATATCCGTTATGGTCAGCAATAATGATAAAACATTTTGATGTAACTGAGTTGACGACATCATCATCTACTGTAGAGAGCTACCTATTTTAATGATTTAGAAAATAAATCATTTCATAATGATATCCTTCCGATTTGCGTAGATAAATTTGTACCTATATATAAGCATATCAAAGAAATAGATAGAATGTTAAAATTATCAAAACATGATGCACAATATTCGGAAAAATTAAAAGAAGTACACGAAAGTACATTTGAAGATGAAATACTTGATATTATACCTGTTGAAAAAAAGACAATATAAATCTTTTGAATTTAAATTTGGATGAGACTAACTATGATACCTCAGATATAAATCTACCAAAAAATATAAACACTAATGTTCTATTAGACAATAAAGAAGATTTTCAACAAATTTCAGAACAAAAGTTGGACAATGTGGAAATTATTGATTTGGAGTATATGGCACCTTCAAAAGTTTCTGAAAACTGGAAGGAGCTGGGTGAAAAAATGAAAAAAAAAAATAAGGTCTTCTTATTATGCGGCTCCTAACCCAGAAATCATGTATGTAGACTATGCAAAAAAATTGAAATTGCATTGATTAAAAATGGAAATATATAAAATAAAATAAAAACGACAAAATTTAATGGTGAATCTATATTATTGAAAAATACTTGTCCATATGATTCTATATTTCAAGCAATAACATACGTTCGTGAAGTTAGCAGCGCAAAGTTAACAGTTTTTGATCAGATTAGTCCAACAAATTTGTTGGTCATTGTTGGAAAGGTTACAAAATTTGTTGGATGTGCATATTATGATAGTGAGGATTACGGGAAGTATATTGAAAGTATATCTAATTCTATAACTTTATATAAAATTATAAAATCTTCAATATTCTTAATGGATATTCAAAAGAGTTCAAATTACATAGAATTCAATTATTAAAACAAGTACCTATGTAATTCAGAAATATTGGTCAACAATACAATTTCTATAAACTGGGAAGGAAATATACCTATCAACATCTTGTGAAAAAATATGTGGTGGACTCGAAAGTGTGACAGAATACTATAAATGCAATAACTGCAATTTTGAATGGAGAAATACAAAAAAAGTAATTTATTTAGTTAACAATATTAGTGAATTGGAAGAAAAATTAAAAATCTATTTTAAAGATGTGATAAGATCTAGAAAATGTTCTAACATAAAATATGATGTTTCAGTAGATATTGGAAGTCAAATATTTATTGATTGTGATTTAACAAGAGCTTCCATTATGGATTTACCAGTTGTGTTAAATTTAAAGAGAAAACTCATTTTGAGATCAGCAATCATATATAGTGGTACACCGAATACTAGACACTTGGCCATTATTATACTGTTTGTCGTAGAAATGACGGGGCATGGGAAACATATAATGATATACAAAATAAAGTAACAATAGCAAGAACAATCGTATCCCATTATATCAATGCAATCATTTATAGTATTTAAATGTTAACCAAACAATCATAGAATATAAAAAAATTCTGAGTGGTTAATTTAATAACATTATTATTTTACTTATTGACTGTTAATTTATTGTAATATAAGCTTTTTTTAAATATTGGTTAATTATTAGTATTATTATTAATAGCAATTATTATAACAGTTAAGATAAATTTCAAATATATAGGAATGTAGTATGTGCATATAACTAATAATCGTAACAGGAAAATAAAATAAAAGAAAAGTTTTAAAAATAATAATTGTATTTCCTGCCACACGTTCATTCCTATAAAAAATTAGAATAATATATAATTTGGATTGATTTAAAGCATACCAATAATTATTACAAACTACACAATAATCACATAGTTCAATTTTGAAAATACTAATGAAACATAGCTGGCTAACAGACTAACTTTTCAGGTAAGTTTATAAATAATTTATTATTATAGATACTTAATTCACATCCTAAAAATTATACTTTTTTTAAATTATTGATTTTGATACATTTAACTGAAAAAAATATTAACAGCTGACTTATGTGGTAAAATATGCAATTATATTATATTATACTTATAAATTTCACAGTTAATTTTGGCGTAGTCAAATTTCGAAAAATCAATGAACATGTTAACAATGTTAACTTAATTTTTAGGGATAATTAAAGAAGGGACGACTTACAAATTTTGATTTTGGCCTTACAAATACTTACAAATTATAGAATTCATTTTGGCGTTTTCGAATTTCAAAAAACTCAATGAACCATGACTAACTTATTTTTAGGGATAATTGAAGAAGGGACGACTTACAAATTTTGATTTTGGCCTTATAAATACTTACAAATGAATAGCCAAATTTCAAGTCAGCCGTTCAATTTTGGGCGGCCAACTTCACGGACATGTTTTTCGGTGTTCCAACTTCTGCAAATTTCTCCATTTTTGTTATAAATCATCTAATTTGTTTATACATTTCTGCTGAATTCTTGTAGGTACGCGAGCCTTCTGCCAAAAAAATGATCACCGCTTGTATCACTAAAGCAGCACTATGGTGTAAATTTAAATTTACTTCTCGCATATTAAAAAAGAGAACCGACAAAACTCGCCTATTCGATAGCAGTTTTCTACCAACTATTTGATTTGATCTATATCTAACTAAAAAATATTTTTTGAATCACGCAAACTACTTTTGGTAACCATTTTTATTCGGTAAGCGAAATAAAATTGATATTACATATAAATGTAAATGTAAACGCCAAAAAATAAACATAAGTCACTGGTCGTTGTTATACGTTATACTACAACTAATCAACTAAGGAAGAAATAGCATTATAATAATGAAATATCTATAACGATTAAACCACAGAATATTATTATACTGTACCTATAAAGGTATTGATAATCCGTATCTGTGATCAAACGATTAGCTAATAATACATTCGATATTATATGTTTTGACATAGAACATGTTCTATGGTTTTGATAGACTCAAAACACATTATGTACCTACAAAATAGTTTTTTAAGTTCTCTTAATGATTTCTATGATCGTAGATAACACATTGTGTACCTACAGGCTACAATACATATTTATTTAGTTGTGTCTGTGGCCATATACAGAAAATTATTACGATTACACTAATTTTGAGTTTAAAGTTGATATATTTAAAAAAAACATTATATTTATAAAAAAAATGTATATAAAATAAATGATTTATAATGTAATTATTTACAATTAATGTTTTTATATTTTTTTTTTTTTACAACTTATTTCCAGAGTTATAATTGATTATATTAAAAATTAACGATTTTGACTAATTTTCTATTATTATAAAGTTCAGCGCTCATGTAGCATGTGTTAAAATTAATTAATTTATCGGATTTTTTTTTAGTATTCAAACATTTTAAGGGGGGGGGGAGATAATTAAAAAAAAAAATTATTTTTATTTTTTCATCTATTCCAGAGGACAACCCTAATGTGTATTTACAGTAGGTATATATGAGTACACAGTATAGAATATTCAACAATAAAGGTAAAATCAAATTACCTTAAATTTGAGTCAGGTTATATTCAATGGATTGAGAAAATTTAATTCCAGATAAAATGACAAAAAAAAGTATAAAATATACATAAAACATACATATAATTCACATGAAACACACAAACACACACATTATATATAAACAAAGTATAATACACATAGGTAGTTAGAAAAATTTAAAACTTTAATCCATCTCTTTTGAGCCTACGCAGAAAAATGGAAGTTTCTAAAAGCTTGACAACCATTTTATGAATGTTAAGGGAATATCCATGAGGTTTCATTGACTCGTTCACCGTAGGAAAGTGATCCATAAACTCCCCTTGATGTATAGTGGCAGAACTCATTGTTAGTTTGTTAGCCATTGACATGGCTTTATTTCCATTTGGATCTTTAAATATAGTCTCCACGGACAATGGTTGTGCATCTGCAAAATAGTTTTGGGCAGGGATAATATTGTTGACAGTGGACTTCATCCACTGGTGCTGTTTGGATAATTTTAGCTTACTCTTATGTGGAGACTGCCTATATTGTGAATTTGGCTGTTGCCATTGAAGATACGGTGGCACCTCTTGCATAACCTCTCTTGATACACTTTGCATCACTTCTTGTGATGCACCTTGTGGTACCTCTTGCGATGTTTCTTGTGGCACCTCTTGCAATATACCGTGTGGCAGATGTTTTAGGGTTTCTTGTAGTATTTTTTGCAGCACCTCTTGAGGTACATGTTGTGGCATCTCATTAAGTGCCAAGAGTGTGTACGGCTGGTATTGACTCTGTTGTTTTAAAGATACCAATGATGGCTTTCCTAGACCTTGTGGCTGAACCAATGCATTGAGAGGCAGTGGTTGTTGTTTTTCCTGATGCTGTCCTGACTGATTGAAACGCTGCATCCCTGTTGCATCAGACACTAGGAGATTATTCATTAATGCAGAACGTGTTGATATCATCTCCACATAATCATTCCAACCACGGAAGTAGGCTGCTTCTAAGCGCTCATCATCCATCAGCTCTGCAACTGTTGCACTATAAACATCTCCCCTGGTCCGTATTGTACCAACCGGTTCCATTGTTGGCATGGTGTATACTCCACCCATTTCTTCAATTAACTTCTGGAAGTAAGTCACATGTAAAAGATGGTACTGTATTAATTTTTTGAGCCACTCCTGATGATGCTGATATTTATGAATATCGGACATCTGTCAACAAAATAAAAATTTATATTACAAAATACACACTTATAAGCAGGAATAGGCAAGATACTTCAAAATGAGAATTTAGATATTCGATACATTGATTTTCAGTATCTAGATATAAAATACTAGATATTTACTTATTTTACAAGTATTGCAATACAAGATATCCGATACTTATATTTTAAATATTTAAATACTAGATACTCCACACATTAAAACTAACTATAATGTATTAATTTTGATCATATGATCTCAATGATATCAATATCTATATTATATTATACGTGTTTGACGTAGGTAATAGATTTGTGTTATAAATAATAAAATAATAATGCCAGAGATTATTATACAGTATACTATATTATTTTTAAACAAGTCAAGTAGTAAGTAGTATCATTATATTTTGTATACCTAACACGATTGTTAGTTGCATGTATAGGTATTGGAATAAAATTAATATTATACAAGATATAACTTACACTACATAACAATAAAGATACAAAAAATATGTATAAACTAAATACTAATACTGGTGTATTTATGGGAAGGAGGGTCAACACATGGCAACCTCTCCATCAGAAATTTCTAATTGAATTTTTCGATACCTATTCGTACACATTACTATTAGACTTAAAAATGATATAATCGGCTTCATTATTAAAAAACAATGCCATATTCCCTCCCCTCTTTAAAAATTCTTGAATACCCTTCAGTGTACTAAGTACTATTAATCTGAGGGTTTATTATTATTTGTTTATATATATTATTCTATTATTAGGTTATATTCTATGTTACTAACTTCTATTATTAATAATAATAGGTGTGATAACAATAATAATACCTACCTACTTAGTTGTTAATATTTATTTTAATTCAAAAAAAAATATCATTGTTTCAAAGTATTTTTTTACCATGTCGAGTAACTTAGTTTGAAAACAATTTCATCAAATACTCAATACATAGACTAAAAAAAGTATTACGATAAAAGATACAATTGTATCGAAGATACTGTCCAACCCTGGCTATAGGTATAACACATTTATACATATACACATGATTATTTTTATCATGAGCTAGGCTATAGCTCAGGAAATATAAATACATTTTGTGGAATTTTTTTTTAGAAAGTTATTTGCTAAATTAAAATCTATATTTTTTTTATAATTTTTTAATTTTTATGTGACAATCTATAACTTAAATTATTAAAATTTACTAATATATATTAATGAGAACCTATTTAAATATAAAAATGTTTTAGTC
The DNA here is from genome assembly GCA_025469235.1 of Pemphigus obesinymphae. Lineage (NCBI taxonomy): Eukaryota > Metazoa > Arthropoda > Insecta > Hemiptera > Aphididae > Pemphigus > Pemphigus obesinymphae. The sequence goes on along the minus strand of JAIPRL010003360.1, from coordinate 11,286 downwards.
TGATAAATATTTCTTGAGTAATAGCATTTAATTTAAGGCCAGAGGAGTGGTGAAATACTGTAACAGCACATAATAGATGTTGAAAACTATACTTTTCCATTCCCTCAAGTTTCAAATTTATATTTATTTTAGATTCTGAGCGTAGCGAGGGAGCTAGTGGTTTTACAATGATGTTTATTTTTTTTTTTTTTCTCTGTTAACAAATTTACTACCAGAAGGAGTGCTCCGATCTTTACACTCATACCCTGTTTCCGGTAGCAAATTGCATCTAGTTGGTACTTTTAAGAGGTCATTTTTCGATTTTCA
>JAIPRL010003360.1:0-10880 GCA_025469235.1 Pemphigus obesinymphae | reverse complement strand
GTACTAGTTCTTCCTGAATATATGATTTTATACCCCTCTCCAATTTCTCTTGCTCTCTCCCCTTTCCACTTTGTTTCTTGCACTCAACAAATATTCACATTCCTCCTCTTCAAAACTTCTGCTAACTCCCTACTCCTACTTGTCAATGTTCCTATATTCCACGTACCTACTCGCACTTTGAACCTATCCTGCGTACTCAAGTGCGAATCTAACCCAAAACACTTTGATGCTTTCCCTACACCATTGACATCACGGCCGTTGGGTAGACCCGCACATATAACTGATCGAACGGCTACCGCAGCCGCTGTCAGTCTGGTACTGGTCACTTGGTTCCTTAGGCTATCTCCACACCCAAGTACGCAATTTTGTTTTCCCCGCGAACATCCTAAATGGGAAAACTCGCCTATATTCTTTTTAAGACTTCTCATACTTTTTTGATAAGTTTTATGCCGGCTGTCGACCTGACGCAACCTCAATTAGTCGACTTCTACAACAGGCATGAGGAAACCGTGGAGGTATTCTTAGCCCCCTCCACAGGGCTAATCTGTAACTATTTATTATATTTCATAATATAACATTTCACAGATATTAACCACTTTCATACCGAGCAAAACTGTTCACGGGTGAAGGCTAGTACAATCTATTTATTTATTTATATATAAATTAATTATTAATAATTATAAGTTATTGTTGATCATATTTTCATATTAGAAAAAAATTTCATTTCTTTTTCTTATATAGATGTATACTTGGCTTAGTAACATACAATAATTAGAATAAAAAAATCTTTGTTTCAGTGATCAGTCGATGAAGCAGTTTTTATTACAATTGGATCAGACTAACGCTCTTGGAAAAAAATTCATTCTTCAAGAGTTAGATGCAGAACATTTATTTGTGTCATCAGATGTATTGGAGACATTGGAAGATCGTATGGATGAATTAATGGATCAACTTACTTTCACTCAAAAATAAAATATTTCAGATTTTTAGTTATTATTCTTAACAGTTAAAACAATGGGTTCTAAAGATGGTCTCAATATAAACTTACCTGATAGGGAATTAAGTAGGATCCAAAATGCAGATAAGAAGAAAGTACTTGATGCAGCAACCAGAGATCGAAGGGAATGTTTTGCTATGCAGAGATTGGAAATAGACAACTTTCAACAAAATCCATATAATGACAGTGTTGTGAATAAAAAAGCGCCTAAATTTTTAAACACTTTAGAGAAATCTAAAGTTGGGAGATGCAAAGGAAAGAAAAGAACCGCAGAGTCTTATAATAAAAAGTAATTATCCAAGTATATAATGTTAAGATGACATTATATCAGCATATAATATTTCTGTTTATCTAATAATAAATGTTGTACGTAGTTTAAAATTAAAGTGAAATATCTATTACTAATTTTGAAGGGATAAAATTTCAAAGCAATCTCGTATAAGTTTTGCAAACATTGTATAACAAAAAAATTAGGTGTTTAACATTTGTAAGTACTTTAACTTCTTTGTTAGTCGATATTTTTCAAAATTATATGATATTGCTTCAAGATTTGTCTCCTCTTATGTGTTTAAACTGTAATTTTTACCTAGATCTCACATTTTTTGATTTAGGTAGTATATGTGCATATAATATTATCCAATATTTTATGAAATTCATTATAAGTAAATAAATTAAACTATTTAATTTAATACTAGATTTAAAGGGAAGTTTGAACAATTAATGAAAGCTGTTCAACATAAGAATCCAGATCCACCTAACTATACTACTACCGAAGCACCACAATCAAGTTTGCCACGCCGCATCTTTTGTGCTATATGTGGGTTTCGTAATACATATACGTATACAACTTGCAGTGCTCGATATTATGGTATACAGTGTTTGGATAAACATAAGGAAATAAGCTGTCTTAAATGGGTTCTATAAAATACTGATATGTAAATATAAACATTTTTTTTCCTTGCATTTTTATCTTTTAAATAAAAGTTTAACGATTTTTTTTTTTGAAAGTATTTTATAAGTACTTTAATCAACAGTTATATCTTGTTATAAATTGAAAATTTGTGTTTAAGCATAATAATAGATAATAAATAATTAAATACCCATTTTTTTTCTTACATCTTATCTTTTCACTTTTATATTAAAATGTAAATAAATGATTTGGGGATTAAATATAATTTAAAAAGATTAAAATTGAGATGTAACTTTTATTATAAATTGAAGTAGGTATATAGACTGTTTTGTAATACATATTACAATATTTACAACTATACTTTTAGTACATAATTACATGAATTTTTTTTAAAATATGATAGGTATTATTACAGTTTTGATAAATTAACACATTAATTAAAATGTTTAAATTACTAAATGATATTTCTAGTTACAGTTATTACATATATTTATAACTATATTATATTTACAATTACTAATATTACTTGTAATTTTCATTATAATAGTATTAACTGTAGGTACTTTATTAATTGTATACTAAATAAAATATAAATTATTTCATCATTAATATGAATTAAGCTCTTGTATTCAATTAAATTCACTTTTAAGATTCATGTAAACTGTTTTAGTGTCAGCGCCAGGATCAAATTTTGCTGCATTGTGTTCACTTAATATATATTATATTCTAAATATATTAATATAGGTATAGATATTTGTTTACAAAATTAATGAATACAATATATTATTATGTTATATTTAATATAAGATAATAAATAAATAAAATATATTTATTACAATACAATCTATGTTTTTTATTAATACAATAATAAAAGTTCTGAAGTTAAGTTCATAAAAATGTTTTGCACATTTTTTAATTACTGCATGGCTATTTTACACAGGACTAGATATCTGATATAAAATGTACATATAAATTAATTGAAAAATTAGTAAAGTTATTAGGAACTTTAAAATATAAATTGTGTATTGTTAAAAATAGTTAGTATTTTTATATTTCATAATGTAAATTTTTAAAGAATAAAATTGTATACACAAAAAATATATTGGAGAGGATAAAACTATTCTGGTATTATGAAAACAGTTTTGTGTTAAGAATCAGGATTTTATTCCCAACACATTATAATATTGCACTTTACATATCATATTTCATCAAAGTGTACTGTCAATAACAGAAATAATTTAAGTATTTTAATTAAATTAATGTATATTTTTTTGTTTTAAAACTTTTACATCTGACAATGGAATCCATAAATTGATTCCAAACTTATCTATATTAGTAAACGCTATGATAAACTCTGACGAATGAGGATACATTTGATAGTTAATGGATTTACTTTTAATATAAACAACATATTTTTGTATTTTTGTCCCATACATATAATTTGCCAATATCTGAACCAGGTGTTATAAATTGACCTAAGTTACATTTCTGATTTAATTAAATTATTGAAATTCATAAAAATAGATATAATCATATTATATACCTCCAGAAAAATAATTCACATCAACACCATAATATTTGTGGCGAAATTTTTTTCATGTTTGCATTCCATACCTACCATACCTTTACGGCTTCGCATTGATTTATATTATAATTTTAAATAAAGATATTATATTTATGATTTAGAGTACTAGTGGATATTTTAATTTAATAAAAAATATATAATTTAGTTAATAATAATTAATATTATAAATCTAGTTATTATAATAGTTTTTCTTCTTTTCCTTTGTCTTCTCTCTCAACTATTTAGGATTGGCTACTCTAGTCCTGCTCTTCCATTTCACTCAATCTCCTACATCCTCTTAATTTTTACCAATCAACCACATATTTATCATTCTATTACAATTGTTCACCTCTTTTTTGGTCTTTCTCTTCCTTTTTTTCCTTCAACATACATTCTCATTTTCAACTAGTTAATTATCTTAGAAAATCCTATTATATGAATTACAACTTATATCATATATACATTTTTTTCATTGTAATTATGTTGATTTATCAATATATTTATATGAAGAACTTTAATCGCTGTCATAGTTATTATCAATGAGTATTTTACCTAAATTACCTAACTGAATGTTAATTTTGGATAAAGATTTAAAATGAATATCTCTTCTTTTCTTTGAACATGTAAATTGTATATATACCTACTAACAATTTTAGTATAGGAATGCTTACCTATTTTCCGGTAGCGAATTGCATCAAGTTAGTAGGTATTTTAGAAAAGTCATTTTTCTCAATATTTTTTTTTTAACGCGTAAGGAAAAACAGCCTAAAAAGTACAAAAAAAAATTTAAAACAGGATTTCAAAAATTCGAGATTTATTTCTTCGTAATTTTGAAGATGACAAGATGATAGTGCTGGGGACTTGAAATTTTCACCAAAAATGTATGTAAAATATTGTTAATTATGGGCTATATTTAAAAAAAAAACATTTAGACCAGGTTGAGTTTTTCTAAACGAAATAATCTTCAAGCTGTTTCAGGTTTTATTCGAAATAAAAAAAATCAGAAAATGTTCATAAATAACTAAAATGTCACATTTTTGGACTGTTCATCAATTTTTGAGAGATTTTTTTGTTCATCTTGGGCTGTGTTTTTATTATAAAGACGGTCCAGGAATTCATGAAAAAATACAAATGAACTAAATATATAGAAATTAATTGAGATGGATACCAATAATTATTATTGTTAATTATTAACAATTATTTGAATGTACCTACCTATATAGTTTATTTTGCATGGCTTACCGATATTGGAACGTTAATATGTAGTTTAAGTCGTACTGGGATATATAGGCCGACAACAATTTAATTTTAATTTGAATGTATGTTAAAATGGTAATTTATTTTATTTATAAAAAGTCGGAAAAGCACACCTTGCGACCGAGCTAAATTCCCAGTTCACAAAATAGTGGGTAGGTAGGTACTTCCTATTTTCAACAATCAACTATAATTCCATATTATATACCTATACATTTATACAATCTTAAAACGATTTGTGCAACCTAATACATACGTATGCACATAGAAATTCTTATCAATTTATTTGATGAATTCATGAAATATTTTAGAATTAATTAATTAAGCGCCAAATATTCGATAAAAAGTTTGACCGTGTGATCCGGGCTTTAATCAAATTAATTTCATAGAAGACGTTGTCTCTTGTTTTACCGACGTCCGTCATTACAATGGTAACAATTTTATCTACGAGTTTTCTTGTATTACGAGTGTAGGCCGTATATTGTATATAGGTAGGTATAGGACAATAAAACATGTACAGGATAGGTAGGTGTAATAGGTATATTTTTCTTTCTGTGAATGTTATGTGATAATATTATTTTCGATTGCAATATACCTAATACTGGTATTTTCCTCAAAACCGTTATCGGAATAATTCATTGCTATGGAATGATTTCACTTCGGTTTATTTCTGTATTTCACCCCACCTGCAGACGACCGAAAAATCCCGGTTTATTTGAATTTGTGGACCGTGCGCGGCGAACCGGCGGCGATTAAACTAAATAGTAAATAATATGGTATAATACAATGTCCGCACGCACCCGCCCGACACGCATAAGTTTGCGTTTGGACTTTGGTCCCACTGCCGGACCGACCTCCCAGTGTGCCGCCACTCGGTCATTTTACCGACGATTCCCGGACTCGCCGACTACGGCTGCCATTTACTCCGTGTCTGTCGTTCGTGCGCTCTCGTTGCTCTGCTCACCGACCGTTTCGTCGACGACACTCGCGCGTAATTTTCCTACAGTAAATACCTACGTTAATATTTTTCGCTTTAAGAACGGTTTCATCGCAGCCAGATCGACGTTTTCCGACATCAGACGTCCTTCCAAGTGAGTATTATTATTAATAGTATTAGCATTAGTATTATTAGTAGTAGGTAGGTACCTAATGTACCGCGAACGAGGCGGACGTGTAATGGGCATCGTATGAATCTCGTGGATGGTGGTTTTATTTTCTTGTGAGGATACGCCCACACAAAAAGATTTTTCAGAAAATGAAAGTGGAAAATGACACAGGACTTTTTTCTTTGTATGCTATCGTAAAAAATATCCCGTGGTCGGATTTTTGATTTTCTCGTTTACCGCCCTCCCCCTTCTTCACCTACGATCATGGCTCTTGGGTACCTACTTAAATTGGGTATATATGATGAAAGTGAACAAACTGCCGGTACACATTTTAATTGCAGTAGGTACAGTATACAAACAAAAAAATCTATGCCACTTTTCAATATTATGAAATTTTTTTCATTCGGTACCTATCCAAAAGCGAGACTTCAACCCACGCGTTATTTGCTCGGTGTCCGGTCACGGCCTATCGGACAAATGGTCTGATTTAAAAATCGTTGGACAAACTGATCCGGAAACAATATTTCGATGTTCCGTAATACCTAATGTATACGTCATTAAATTATGCAGACACCACCTTCCTATATAATACGCGTATTGAACTATCTGCCTACCTATGTGTTCTGTGCTATAGTAAGTACCTACAGGGTTCATTTTTTTGCTGATCGGTTCTACCGAACGTGTACCCTGAATTTCATTGTACCTACCTGTACTGCTTCCCAAAAGAGGAGTTTGCGCATCCGTGCCCGTATAAAATATTTTTCAACTTTACCTCGCATCATGGATTTCCGAATACGCTCGACCACTATCGACGTGCATAGGTACACCGAATTATTATATTATTGTAACGAACCCAGAAACCGATAAATTCATGAATGTTGTGCCCGGCTAGAAATTGTGCATTATAATTTGGTGTTGGGAACGTGTTCTGATCTTATGGTGTCTTTCGGTCATAAATTTCGTATTTTGAAATTCCATTGATTTTAGACTAGAGCGGCTATACATAACGATTACAATCCGTGGCGATTTGGACGATGCGGAAAAATGCGACCGAACTGCGAATTATCGTCTGAACGTCAAAGCAATAAAAACGCAAACCTCATATTTTCTATATAGTTGTATAAGATGCGGCCATACGGGCAAGGAATGTCCGCTGCGTTTTGTATTAAATAATACATTTATTTTGTACATTGGTTTATTAATATGCAGATACTCACTACCTACCTACTACTAAATGATTTAATACAAGTTAAATTATTTTATTATTTATTAATATATAGGTACCTATGTAATTAATAATTATTCAATAATTACTAATAATTAATACTTAATTATTGTATTTTATATAGTTAGTAGGTAGGTACTCTAAGGTACCATATGAAAAATAGTAATTAGATATACCTAACTCAAAATTAGGTATCTCGGGTTATTTGTGTTCAATGTATCTCCGACATTTAAAGTTATTTTTATTTTATAAATAGTAATATTTTAGAATTTGAAAACTAAATACTAAATAATGACAGTTTCTGTGTGTGATATATTGTGATTTATGTATTGTGTAACTACATTTTATACCTACAATGATTATGGCGTATTAACATGATAATATTTTAAAATATTGTAAAACCAAAACGATGGAATATCGCCAAGTGAAAACGTCGTGTATATCCGCAGCCTTAGTGTTCAAATAGTTATCATATATATATATATATAATAGTAATCATATCATGTTTAAAATTGGACGTAATTTGGACCAACTTCACAAACCTGTATGTTTGGGTGGTTTTTTTGTGTATAAATAATTCTTCATTTGTGATAATATAATCCCAAAAAATTAATGATTACTCCTTATAATTAAGATATATTATGAGTATAGGTACCTAGATTAGTTTGGACCAACTAGAAATTGATACTAAAATCGCTAATTATGACATAATTATAATTATACACACAGTTAATATAAAAGTCATATAATAGGTAATATAATTGTTTCATCTGATTAAATATAATAAATAAAATTAAATACTAAAATTTCATGATTAATTTAATAGGTACTTAACTATTTAGTTGCTTAAATTTAAAATGTAATTATTATTTTTTCTCAATTGAAAAAACATATTTTATTTCTATTGAAAAGTATAATTAAAATAAAATCTTATTACGATTTATAGTCAAAAAATTAATGTTTATTTTAAAATGTACCTATGTATATTTTACTGACTTCTCATCAAGTTTTTCATAACTATTATTTTTTTACAGTATTTGAAATTGTTTAAAATATTTTCAAATAATATATAGGTAGGTATGCTAAAGCACATATAATAAAGTACATATTAATATTATGCACATAGGTATACTACCACAGGGCCATTTATATTATTATATTAATATATAATGAATTCCTACATAATACAAACTCAGTAGGTAATACTTACCCCAGTAGGTAAGGCGTTTAACTTGTAGGCATCATAGGATTACTTTTGATTGGTTCGACTCTCGCCGTACCACCGACAATTTTTGCGACAAATTTTATAAATATTCTTATGTTATAGGTAATCAATTAATTTATAATAAATAATTAGTTATAAATAAAAATATTTTTTCTTCTTTTATGATGGTCAATTTCGTCAATTTAAAAATATGCAAATGCGTCGTATATTGTTAATGCTCTGTATAACATTCATAAAATTAGGCTAGCCGCATTGTATACGACTGCAGTGCATGACCTCAAGCCCGCGGGTGTCATATATTTCTCGCACCGATTGACATTTTGTCAGATATACATGCCGTCTGACGAAAATTGGTACGCTGCTCAATGGCTTCTCTTTTGGGACGCAGTTTGGACGGTGGCAGTTTTATAGATGAGGAGGGGAGGGGGTGCAATAGATGGTTCTCGTCACTTGGTCTTTTTTTTTTTTTAAAATGTCTGTAGTTTAGCACTTTTGCATGTGCTTAAAGATATCAATGTTAATAGGTACATATTATTGAAATAATTGCAAAAAAATAATGTAAAGTATCTATAAGTATTATAGTAGTTAATATTTACATCTTGTTTTTATCCATCACCTTCTCTAAAAACTATTTGGGGTTGGCCACCCTTGTCCTCAACTTCCACAAAACTATTTCACCTCCCCTACCTCTTTTTTAGTTTTCCTCTTTCCTTTTTATTTTCATATATATATTTCTTTTACTATTAATTTCTTCTTTCTTCCTCTTCTAGTTCTGCTCATCCATCTTAACATTCTTATCTCTGTCACACTTATATCCTGTTTTATCTTCTTATGCACTGCCCTATATTCTGATCCATATATCATTGCCGACCTTTCTACTGTATTATAAAATTTATGAGGGGTAAACCACTAATATAAATTTTGTACACCAGATTACTGATTATTAAAATTTTCTAGATTATTAGTGATTATGATTATTGTGAGATAACTATGATTATCAATTATAGTTAAATTACGTTAAATTATGAAAAATGCATAATAATTAATAATATTGTGGATACATAATTGTCAATTGCTGTCTTTTTAGGTAACTTTTCAAATATTATATTAAAATTGTAAAAATTGTATAAAAATATAAAGTATTTGTATTCAAATTTATTACAAATAGTTAAAAAAATTGATTTTAACTATATTTTAAATACTTTTTATTTTTTTATATTATTATAATATTTAAAATATAGTAATTTTAATGTTGAAAAATTTCAGTTTCTGGTATTTGTATTCGAATATCTTTCAAGAAAAGTAAAGTGCCTTCAAATACAATTTATTGAAATTTCAAAACTTGATTACATTTTAAAAATGTTTTTGTGAAAATGAATTAATAGTTAGGTATATATTATATTTAACACATTACATATTTACATCTATTGTGTATATATGTTTAATAGATAGAGAACAACAGTCTATGATACTTGAAGTAATTATTTATATTTATTATCAGTGAATATCGATGATTATCATGCGGTTATCGAAATTTTGTACACTGATTATCATAGTGGTTTACCCCTCGAAAATTTACCTTTTAATCTAATTAGGATTCTCCTGGTGTAAAAACACCTGACGTTTCTCCACTTTATTCACCCACCTTTGTTTCATATCTTCTTCAAAACCACTATTGTTTAAATCCATACTCTATCTAAGTAAGTAAGTAAGTAAGTAACTAAGTAAATGAAATGTATATTGATTGAATGACGGGAAGAGGGTGGCTGGTGTGGGGTAAGTGAAAAAGATGTGGGAGTTTGGTGGAGGAAGTGTAGGACTAGGGAGACCAGCCACAAATAGTTGGGAGAAAAGGCGAAGGAGATGAAGAAGATTTAAATTTTAATTATTAACTATATCAATACGATGATTTTTATACAGAAATTTAGAAATCCAACCATCAAAAATTGTGTCTGGAAATTTTATCTATCTAATTTTAAATCAGACTTTTTGACAGGGATTCCTGATCAGATATACCTAACATATAATACCGACACAATTTTAATATATATTTAAATGATGAATTATGTCCCATAATATTATATGCGTTGGTAAAGATAATTTATTCCCTAAATTCATTTTTAAACACAATATTTTAAATGTCATTGTCATCTTATTTATTTACAGTGGCGCACAGAGGTTTTACAACAGCACATGCAGTTAGATAAAATTATACCCACTAACCCAATTTTACTTAATATGAATATATTTTTTTTTTATTATTTTTAAACTAAGAATTAAGAAAGATGTGCATATAGGTAAGACAAAAATTTAAAAAACATTTTTATAAATGCATTATCTATACAAATGAATAGTACCTACTATACTTTGAATACTTTTCTCATTTAAAATATTAAAGGACTCAATATACTTTAAAAATATCATGACTTCATAACTGCAGATATATACAAATATAATGATCTAACTAGCTATTTTTTTTTTTATATATAATTTGGTGCTCAAAAGTCATATATAGTCAAAAGACTATATATATTGCAAAGTATGCCTTCGGAAACATGTTTTTATAATTTGGTAAAGTATTACAAATTAACAGTATTTA
>JAIPRL010003359.1:0-47829 GCA_025469235.1 Pemphigus obesinymphae | reverse complement strand
TGGCGAATGATATGAGGAAGGTGGGAGTAAGTGAAGAAGATGCGGGAGATAGAGTTAAGTGGAAGTGTAGGACCAGGGTGGCCGACCCCAAATAGTTGGGAGAGAAGGCGAAGGAGAAGAAGAAGAAGATTTAAATATAATACATTTACACAATTTAAATACTTTACATTTTACAAAACTATATCCAGTGATATTATGAACCAAAAATTATCCCAATTTATTTAGTTATGGTTAATTTCGAATTTTCAAAATATTTTACAATAGATTACCGATTTCTAAGTACACCTATTGACATTTGTCTGTAGAGAATCAATGTTATAACTTTCAAATAAAATACAATTCGGATGATTTACTAAAAATTACATGTTAATATTTGTGTTTCGAATTGGTGATATACCACGAAATTCGGAGAACCACATGGGAATATATATTCCAAGGGATATAATATACAACCTAATAGTATAGACAGTTGATTAGTTATGAATTTAAATAATAAAGCTACATATTGTGTTAATTAAAGTAATTTGAATACAAAATTAGAACAATGGAAACATTAATATTTAGTTAAATAGCATATATTATATACGCACATTGACAATTACAATAACTTATTGAGTTGGAATTTTTTATTTTTAATTTAAGCTTTTAGACTTTTACACTGTATATACTTAATAATATATTTTAAATTATATTTTATTTTTAAGAACTAATATAAATTAACAAATATAAAATAAAAATGTAAAATTATATTACATTTATATTCAAAACTGTCATTATTTAAACTTAATTTTTAGGACAATTTTAAGTAAACCTTATTTAAACTTAAATTAAAGGTTTATAAATTATAATTTTTTTAAATGTATACAGTTTTTTTAATTTTTAATATATCTACGAGTATTTATCTTGTTCATAAAAATGTAATTATTTATCAAAATATTTTGTACATAATATTAAAAAAAAAAAAAATTAGTTAATAAGGTAAATAAAATTTAAATTTCCACTAACTTAAAAAATCGCATAAAATATATTGCTACTAAACTGAATAATAATAATTTTTTGAATCTAGAAATTTTGTATTTAAAAAAAAAAATGTAACACATTTTTACAGCTGGAAATAAGAATACGTGATAATATAAGTTAAAAACAATAATATATGTTAAAAATAAAAATATGCACTGAAAAATTACAAATATGCATTAAATATAAAAAAAGTTAAAAATATGTAAAATAAAATGTGTGTATTTTAGTAAAAATTATATAAATCGTGCACATTTCTTATCAGACTGAAAATAGCTTATTATAATAAATATATGCATTTACATATAAATCTGTTCCCTAATTATTAACACACATAACTACTGATATACTTATAATAATTTTAATAAGTCAGTAGATTGAAATATTCCTTTTATTTGAATTAAAATAATATCTCTGGAAAATGATAATAGGCATCAAAAATGTATAATTCTATAATATTTGATAATTTATACATAATTGATTAAGTAATTAATATGGGTATTAATAATAAAGTAATATTATATTCACCTTTACATTTAAAGTTATACTTTTGCTATTAAAATCATACAAAAAGAGTTTCCCAAACATAGCACATTAGTGCATACATTTTTACAGTATTTCTTTAGGCGACTACTTTGGAAAGCATTAAAAATAAGAAAAATTTGAAGTGTATCTCATAAATCGGGAAACAAATATAAGAAAGTTTTTTTTTTTCATGGTTAAAATCGGTTTAATATTTGTTGATTTTTTGGTATAATCACAAGTTGATAACATGCTTAATCGATTTTATAAACAACATAACGTACTATTACGTTTGTAGCATTTAAAGTGTAAATACCTGAAATAGGTAACCACAACAATTGTATTTGTCATTTTATTATTTACTTCAAATAATTAAAAATTGGTTTTATAATTAATTGAATATTTCCAAAAATATTTACTATATAGCCACTTTTTAAAAATGTTTATACAACTTTGAATTTTTTTATTTGATTGGTTTTTTCATTTTTATACGAGTATCCCTGTAATATGTATATATTTTTACGGGTAGGCCTGTAAAAATTTAGTTTACTTTTCCGGTAAATATTGTTCTGATATTATATGAAATTTATTGCAGTTACGTAATATTACGTAAAACATTTTATACAACATTCATACACTTGCATATAATACTCACCTACGTATTTTTGTATTTTTAAAATTCGTTATATTACGTAGCTATGAAAAATGAAAATAATTATATTTATGAACAAAACTAAAATAATATCTATTATTATCTATGTTTAGAATTCAAATAATCATACGAAAATAATATATATTAAATAAGTTCATATAAGTAATAATAATAGGTAGTTAATAATATTATGTAGGTAGGTATATTTAACATATTAATTAACATATTTTTATTTTAGATGTTATTACATCCAATTGTCAATTATTATATAATTTTATATTCTAATGCTTAAATAGCATACATACTATTTTATAATTTCATAACAATATCTAAATATTGTTTATTTGTCGTTCTTGTTTTAAATTATTAAATTTCATAATTTATTTATATTTGTGTGATCTGTCTGTAATCAAATACGTGTGAAAATTATTGTTATCATTACATACCAGCTGATAGTCAGCGCCTCTAGCGGCAAACGTAATTGGTGTAATATTTTCGTTCAACTGATAAGCCGAGTGTTAACACGTGAATACCTGATAAATCAACCTCGGTCATCAGTATAAATCTTTAATTTCACTACGATTATGTTTATTATTTTGAGTCAACAATAATACTAGCGAATTCGATATTTTTATCTATATATATACATATAGATGTATAAGTAAATATTAAATATGATTATTTTTTTTTTTTTAGACAATTTTCAATAGGTAATTTTTTGGAGTTTCACTACACAGAGATTTACTTTGAATAAACGACTAATGGAAAATTTATATTTTAATATTTTATGAGTGCAGTGAATTCAGCTCTGCCCCCAGCCCCACAAAAAAAAAAACAAACACTGTATATATACGGACCGCATTATATCTAATAGTGCGTACACATAAAACGTATTAATCTTTTATTATCTTTAAAGCGTGTTTATTGAACAATAATCTCGACTTGAATTGCATACAGCGTGTATACCAACATAAAATATTATTTCCCTGTTTAATTCAGTCCGTCCAATGGAATAGCGAAGGGTTTTTAAGATACTGTCCTATTCAAATTACCCGTCACAGACGTGCGTACGATATAAAAAAAGTCGTAAAACATTATGTCCGTTTTTTGATTAAATTGCACGCATTGCAAAACACAGTGGCTACAAAAAAATAAAAATAAAAATACATTATATATATATACCCTTTAAATTTGTTCTTTATAAAAATAAATAAACATCTTCACTGACAATCGCGGAGATAGTGAGTTATTATAAGTATCCATATACACAATAATATGTTAATGAAATGCAAATTTAATTTGTCTCGATAAGAATATTGCACTGCCATGTAAAAATAAGAAATAATGATAAAGTTTTACGCTTACAGTTTCATGGTTCATTATTTTTTCATTCGAGCGAAAAAACAAGGTTTCCTTCTATATTTGAGGTCTATAATATGTTGATTATTCTAACAATAATGATAACAAAAATATAAAATAAAAAAACGTTAAATGACACTATACACTTTTGACACCGTTTTGTATTTTTGGATTATTATCTCTTCGACAAACAGTAGCGTTTAATAAAGAGGAATTCTTCAATATTGGAGGACTATTATTCGACCTTATATAATAAAATAACTAACGAGAAAAACAACACCATAATTTTTACATATAAATAAGCGATATGATAACAAAAAAATAACACTGTATCAGTGAATCACTTTTTTATGAATATTATGTTTTTAAAATAAAAATAAATCTTTAAAAAATTGTCAGAGTATTATATTTGGCTTTTCATTTGACATCAAAAAAAAAAATATTATCATAATCTCACTAAACATCTCACGGATACAATGATAAAATAATTTACATTCCATGGTTTTTGCAGACGAAATACACAAATGTCAGATTGTAAGAATAAAAAAAAACAGTTAATCTCAAATATATAGTATTATAGTATAATAAGTACATAATATAATATAATATATTATTCAAACATGTTTAATGAGGATATTTTTATTTCAGACATTATATTATTTAAATTAAATATTTTTAAGAAGAGGATCAAATTGATAATAAATGAACAATACATTATATTTTTTTATAAAAGTTATAGAATATCTTTTAATTTTCTTAAATATTATACCTAATTATATCATACAAGGATCATTTTCGGAGAGGTTTTTTATTTTAAAATATATTTTTCCCCTTTTTTCCCTAGCAATTATCTGGTATCAATATTAACGGTTTTGGTTTTTCGTTTTACGAACGGGTTTTTGATCGATGTAATTGATTGTTTTACACTATTTGATAACATTAGAATATTAGATTAATAGCATAATTTAAAACATATACCGTATTTAAATACAATGTCGGAAATGTTATCGATTTTTTAAACTATAATTTAGTTACTAAATTCAGTTAATAGAAAAAATAATAGTAAATATTTATAGTTAATTTTATTTATTTTTGGATGTTTTTTTCAATTTTTTTTAGTTCCTTGAAAGTGGCGTTTTTGTATTTATTCCCTTTTACCCGTGCACCATGCATTTAAATAAAGTTTTTTAACAGGCTACTGAATGAACAAAATATAGACATTTAACAAATTAATTTAGCTATATAAAATATTATTTAATTTTAATTTTAATATTTAATTGCTTTGACGTGCCGACTCCACTATATCAGAGTTTTAAGCCCGGAAACTCGATATACCCATATGCGAGTATTATATATAGGTATGTTGTTTTCCATAGATAATAATTGTTATTATATAATTCATAATTCATTTTTTACTACTGCAGTTTACAGACGACTTTTACATACCGTATATCTATATTATAATTTTAGTTAAATTTTTATATTTTCCCATCATATATATATATATATATATATATTATGTAATATAAACAAAAAAATATGAGGTATTTTTCCGTTTTTAAATTTTAAATCACATAATATATAATTAAACGCATAATTTATTAACTTGATAAAAAAAATATATACTATAGTTAGGTAAAATGTTAGTAGTTTGCTTAATGCATTCAAAATCCGATGGTTGAGAGTAGACCACATATTAAAAGACAGTCGCAGCTTTTACGCGTAAATGAATACTCACAACTTGTATTAAAGGTGTTTTTCTCAAAAGTATTTTTTTTCAAATCAATATTAATTGCTCTAAAAATACTCGTTAAATTGTATTAAAATTTTGCACAGATATTTTTAATACTTAATAAAGTTAGAAGTAAGTAATTTTAATATTATTATTTTCCTACCGATTTTTTTTTTCATCGCATCTTATATTTGTATAATAAAATTACAATTAGTATTACAATTTGTTATGGCTATAACTTAAATGAAATCCAAATATTATATTAAATTTTAGTTTGATGCTAACTAGACGTGCCATTATACTTGAATAATTTTTAACTGTCATTGATTTAAATAAAATTGAACTCTGTATATTTTATACCTACTATGTATACAATACAATACAATATAATATATATTACAAAAATGGAAAATGTTTCTAAATTTACTTATATATGTATATATTATATAGTATGTACAATGCACATATATCGATGGCTCTACGACAAAAGGAGATAAACAACAGTTAGGGTCTTAGAAATATGGTATTTAATATTGGATAGAGAGGACTTAGGTGCATCTAAATATGTGACTTATACTAAAATGTGACCATTCTATAACGAACAATCAAATTTTTAAATTGAGTATATACACAACACTTTATAATGCGTTTGCTCTAAAACACGGGGTTAATCCACATTTTTAGAGATTAAACGCCAATGGTATAAAATACATGGGGACCAAGCAACGTTTGTTTAATATATGGTATTTATAAAAATAGAGTACCTAATAAGCGCCAAAAATGTGTATTAATTAAAATTATTTAAAAATGACGAAAAATCTATTAAAGAAATTGCTTATGAAGAAAATTTAACAACCCGTTAAAAAAAATTTATTGTAATTTGAAAAATAAAAATATAAAATATATATATCGTAAAAAGGTCGCTTACTACCTTTTGTCATGGAGTCATTGATATATAATATGTAGTTAAAATAATAAAACATAGAATTGATATACACCTAACTTGTATCGTGTTTAATGAATTTTTTAAAAATGAGCAACAGGATTAATAATTGGAAGAATGGTGATGTATTTTTAATATCTAAGTGTCCAGCAAAGTCCAGAAAATTGTTGTGAACTCGATTGATTCGTTTTTTTCTATAAAAACTCGGATATGTCCACTTAAACGAGTATAACCTTTAATAAAAAATAATTTTTGGAAAAAACACTGACGTCGAGGAGCTTTCAAAACCACTTGCTCGATACGACGTGCCGTATATAATATGGAAATGAAAGCGTCAGAAGATATTAAGTCTGTTCCGTCGTCAAAATCGAAATTATAATCCCAACATTTCAACCTATAACCTATACATAACGAAGAATGGGTAATCTGGGGAAATACACGCACACCGGGCGTTATCACCGGACCGGAGACCGGTATATACCACTGTTGTTGTATAGTATAATATATATATTTATATAGTGGTAGTGGGCCTGGTAATAATAACCTGTCTGTTAGCGTTGGCGACCGTCCAGATGTCTCGTCCTGCTCTCTCGCCCACTCGTTCCACTCGGTCACTCTTTCACTCACTTACTCACTATGCCCAAATCCCTTATCCTCCACTTGTCTATTATAGGACACTAATTCCCAGTATGTATCGTCGCCGTCCTTTACTGTTCCCGGCAACCCACCCTACTCCGAACAACTGGCGCCCACACGCGGTTGTAGTTTCGTGCACGGCGTCAGTCCCGCAATAAAATAGTTCTGGCGACAGATTGCACGCTGTTATGTCCTTCGCCGGTTGATAATTTAATAACCCACTACCAGGTTTCTTCTCTCGATATACCGATAAAACAATGTGCGAAGGATATGTGTGCCAAAAAATAATAGTGGACACGCGCGCTCGTCCCTGCACACTCGAATCGGGCTTTATCGACAGCTATATTATATTACTATGGCGATATAACAATATTATAATAATATTGACCGTCATTCCGCCACCCGTTCCACATGATCCGATGGTCTCGAACTCCTCCATTAATACGTATATCGTTCCGGTGAAATAAAAAAATATTACGCTCGTTCCACTGATATCGATTTAAACGTCCATCGTCACAATTAATACTCCATGTTGTTTATTCAATTAAACTAACGTCGAACTCGGTGTAGTACTTTAAGGTGATTAATTAACGGCGAGCATGAGGTTAGTGATATAATACGAGTATATTATTATGACGCATGTTCGAAACGAACGTATTGTAATATTTATCGACTGAAACGAGGCGAATTATTTTTAACTACATAATGTGCACACATCCCCAAAGTGTTGTACAACAATTACGGCTTAAAACATTAGGTACATACGAGTACGTATAATACCTGTGTATAATTTTACAATAAAAATCAACGCCTTATACGTTAAAAACTTGTTTTGAAATATTGTAATTAATACCTGACTTCGTACACTAACTACTGCAAAATTAATTAGGTAAATTAAAGAAATTCGCTATTATTTTCACGCATTATCTGTTGTTCTGCAAAATCATTTCAAATCTTCAATCGGAAATTGGTACATATACATATTTGGTTTTAAATATTATTCTTAATATTGTTGTAGCACTACTTAGTACCACATTTGATTAATTATAAATTCAGATATCGAACGTATTGTTTAAAATTATTTCAATCCATTTAATCTATTTGGTTTTTCTGATGTTAATTTATCAATAATGATACAAATTAAATATTTCAGTGTTCCAAGTATATTTAATTCTATTGTTGTAAAAAGTAAACTAAGAAAATATTAAATCAAATTGCAAGAGCTTTTTGGTTTTGAGTTCACGATACGTTAAAAAAATTAAATTAAAATAATATAAAATCATTATAAAATACTTTAATTGTATGTATTGAAGTGAGAGAAATTTGAAAAAGAATAAGGTTCGTATAATTATTATATTAGCGTACCTACTATGATATATTGTATAATTAGTGCATCGATAAATATAAACGACTTAGAATAAAATATTAGGTTCATCTATTCTATTAGCCTGGTATTTTGTAAATTATTCATGATTACTCTTTTAAAATCGAAACTCCAATGTTCATTATAATACTATAAATATAAACATCTATATATTTTATGTATCATTATTTATCTGTATTTTATTTATTCACTGAATATAAAATCTCGTTTTTTTAGTTTAAAATGTTTTTCATAAAAATGCAACATATAGTATACAAAAATCTGAACAAAGTTATATTTAAAACATTATATGAGAGTAAATCTTCTATTCTTGATAATTTATAGATATGGTTTTCAATATTTATATATACATATATAGTGTTTGGATTAAAACATTTAATAAAATTTTGTATTACTTCAGAAGATTCAAATAACTTATTAACTCAATTGGAGGAGACTGAAATTGGCACCAAAATAAAATCGAGATACTATTTATATTATCGAGTACTAGATATATTATGCTAGCAAATAATGAAAATTGCTTAATGGCTATTCATTGAGGACTGGAAATAATTGTTTATTATTTGAATAAACTATTGTACGCGATATTTCTAAAGTCGTATCACGAAAAAAATAGTTTCTGTATTTTTTTTTATCATTTTTTAAAATGAATGATTTAGTAATGTAGTCAAAATATTTTTTATATATTATAAATTAAAATATCATCCAAAATGTAATGTGAGAACAGCATGGTTATTTTAACATCACGGAATAAACATAACTATCATCATTTACGTACTATTGAAAGATTAATTAATTTTAATTTTGAAGCAAATTACAAAACCATTTTGTCAATATTTTGATGAATAGTTCATATAATAATAATAATAATAATAATAATAATAATAATTATTATTATTATTAATATTGTTCATTTTTGGATAACATGTTCCCTATATGAACAATTAAATACCTAAATTTCATAACAAAATAAAATATAAATATTCTATTTTACTTAAAATATAAACTATTATTTCATAATGTAATATTAATAAATTTGGATAGATACCGCTCACATAACTATAACCATTTAAAATATTCAAACTTCTTTAAAAATATTTAACATACTATATTATATGTTGAGCTTTTGTTAGATAAATTTAGTAAATCCCTGACATTTCTATTTCCTTTCCCTCCAGAAAACTCGAAAATAAATTCGACCCTTTTAATAAGATATGAAGTTCGTACACTATACCCATTCCTTGAACTTAGCAAAATATCTATACGATATAAAGATAGATAGAGCGGTGGCGCAAATAGGAATTTCTTAAGATAGGGGTCCAAACATCGTTATAATAACCTATATAGCGCATCTCACCATTGAATTTGAATGGATTCTATACAAATAATTTACAGACTTTCTAAGAAAAATTATCGATTAAAAATGTTGAAGTGCTTATATTTTAAAAGTACCTAAATTATATGTATTTCGGGCGCGATCATTGTTTTATCTATTTTTTTTTAGAATTTATACATTTTTGAAAATATTATTTATGAGTTTTTTTTTTGCCAAGTTACGAATAACGTATATGAAAAAAAAAAAATTATGAAGTTATAAAGAACAATATTATCTATCATCCAAATATATCTATATAAAACTTTTGAAATTATGTGTCTCACTCTTTCTATAAATTTTATGAGTTGTTAAAAACCATTTATTTTTACATTTAAATCTTAAAGAATAAATAAATTTATATACTAAAAAACGTACATATCAGGTACTAAATAATTATATTGTTCTCTGCAATATTTATTTTTGTTTGGTATTTTTAATATGTTTAATATTTGTAAGTTAATAAAATGAGAAATTCTAAATGCGAGAATTTTATGAAAATATCTAGTCGTGACTACTTCTTATTAAAATTATTTGATCACCCGTTTTATAGGAATATAATATAAAAAAATATTTACTTAGATTTTTTTTATATTATAAAAATATTTAAAGTATTTTAGATAAATATAAAAGTTTTCAAGTTTTTAACATATGTGGTCTATAACATTTCCCTTTTTCGTTACTATAGTACATAGTTACGAATTTGTCGATTTGATTACCAGCTAGGAAAATTGGTACTAATCATTTTATAATATTTTTCTTACATAATTAAGAGGAGCATTGGTGATTTGGTTACTATCTATCCCTATATTGTGCTAACATTTCTCTATCTTGTACCCCACTCTCTACTACTCTTTTCGAAAGATCCAAGGTTCATCGAACTTTACTTTGGTTTCCATACATGATATGGATTTTATTATTTATTATAATAATTATTCATATTTAACCGTATTATGAGGAGACTGGTATTTGAAAAGTATACAAAATACAATATATAGATACTATGCAATTTCTCACCGATTCGCAAGTATGATTTTGTGATAACAAAATTATAAATAAATGATAAGAACACTGTAAAAGAGTCCTGTATATTTTACAGAACCGAAATCGGATCTGCGACTTATCGATTCGATAATTTCGTATTTTATAAAATCTATCTATTTTAAAAAGCGGTTTTTAATTTTGCAGAAACGATAACGAGTGATCGGTTCTGTAATATTAATGTTCGTGCAACCCCGCACGAGTGTTTAAGATTATAAATATAGTTGATTCACGGGGATAAAATAGCAGCGTAGGATTAAGACGGGCAATATGTTTGGCACGTAAGAGGGTTCAAAAGATTCCGGTGGAATTTAGATTGAACTTAATACCCAACAATCAGACGCCGAAGACGACTTATGTGTTTCGTCGTAAATGATTAGCTCGGCCGTTAAACCCACCGAGTGGAGAAAGGAAAAAAAAAAAATATATATATATATAAGGAGAAAAGGATAATAATATATAGAGGGTCGGTGGATGAAACGCGTCGTCGTGCGCGTCCCACGAGTGAAATGGTTTTGATTAGGGCGCCGACGCCCATATTCTCGAAAACCCCAGTGGTTTTTTTTTTCTGGGAAAAATGGACTTGTCGAGGTCTCGTAACCGCCGAACAGTGTCCCCAATCGTATTTAACGCAACGCCAACAAACGGGAATGACGACATTGCAGATCAAATATAATATTATTATATATATTATATACTCGTACAAAATTGTCAGACATGCAGAACGAGAAATTTTGAAGAAAATACCGTTTTCGAATTTTCGAAATTAAGTTTTCATTTCCGAACGAAGTCGTAACGAATGAGCTAAGGAAAAAAAAAACTGAGAAAAAAATACCGATCACGTTTCCCAGGATTACAGTATTATTGACGTATATATATATATATATATATATATATATAAACATCGGCCGGTATCAGGTTTACGGCGATAGTCAGTCTTGTAATACATTTTTTCGTATTAAATTGGTCACGAAATCCTCACGGACGGATATCATTGAATAGTTTTCGAAAATGTATTGTACAACGCAACGTGATCGTTATATCCCACCCGTACCTATACTTCATAACCTATACACTACACGATATTAAACGGAACCCTCGGAATAACGTCTTCGATCAATTCGCGTGCTTATCTCGCAAAATATCGGTTTTTTTTTTTTTTTTTTTTTACAATATTGAAAACGCGTATTAACGTATATAAATAACGTATATGTAACGCAGTAGTGACTCGGTACGGTTAATAGATATGCTTTGGCCCGTATACAGGCCGTACATGGCGACATGTATGCAGACACATACGGAGGGCTATGCGACACAGGAAAATATTACACATATTGTTTACGGGAACAAATATTTCCGGAAAATATAACACAGGAAAGGCGTTACATGGGAAACTAAAACTTGAGAAAAATATTACACGGGAAAATAATACGCACGAAAAATATTATACACGAACAGTTTTACGTAGAAAAATAATACACAGGAACGAAAATTTCAGGAAAATGTAACACAAGAAAGAATAGTTGCAAAGAAAAATAAAAGTCTGAAAAAATATTACACAGGCGTATTGCAAAGATTACGAATGTTCCTTATTTTGTAATTATAAAAATTTTAATTACACACCTCTAATTTAAAATGCCGTTAGTGAATGGGGTTAAAATATTAAACCATATATTTCTGTGTTACATATCATATGTGAACATTTGTGAGTAGTCAAGAACGAATAATTTGAGTGTCAGTAACGCTGTTACAAAATGAGATACAACGCCGATATTATAGCTCATATCGGCTTCCCCCACTACAATTCCTTAAAGACTTAAGAAGACACCCTGGATTATACTTACTGCATTTACATATTTTGTCTGGACCACCACCATTTTATTACCATATAAAATTCAAATGGAATGGGGAGGGGGACTTAACGATAGTTTCCCTCTCATATATAAGAAATATACTAAATGCTGCAGTGCATTCAATAATAATCAGAACGTGAGCGAATTGAAGCAAAGAATAGCTCATAACTCAAGGGTACACGTCAAATGGATATAGTGCCTTTTTACTGATTTTGGCTATCCCCCCCCACCACTTTTGCTTAAAGCATTTATCCACGAGTGTAACTCATATGTAATATTTTTTGCATTTAAAATCTATTTTCCCGTGTGAATTTTTAGTGTTTAATATACTTTTCCAATTTTAAAATTTCTGTGTATATTTTTATCGTGTAAAATTTTCCTATTTATTATATTCCAAGTTTTTACATTCCTGTGTAATATTTTTCAGTGTATAATTTGATTCTTGAATTTTACTTTCTCGTGAATATTTTTTCCGTTATTATATTACGCGCCTTCAAATATATTGATGAATTGTTGTATTGAGATTTATCAGGATAAATAATTTTTATAATAAATTTCTTATATAATAATTTTCTTTCTTCTCCTACTCTCTAAGAGAAATAATTGTATTATCTAGATAAATTTATATAAATAATTTTTGATATAATTCAATTTTATAAATCACAAATAATTGAAAATTTATATAATTAATATATTAGTTACGTATAGTTATGGTGACCAGATATAAAAATCCAAAAAAAAAAATTTTAAAATGTAGCCTCCTTTAAAATAAAGAGTTTCTCCCCTCAAAGGGATTGCTCAATGTGTAAATACTATGTTATGATGTATTTCATAGCCCATATAAGACCATCATTATAAAGAAAATTTTCACAACTTCCGGCACCATCCAGTACTCAATAAAACGCCTCTCAAATCGCAAAATCCCTGGCGAAGACACCATTTGAAATACTGCGTTAAAAAACCTCCCTAAAAAATTTGTCTTACTCTTTACCCGTATCATCAATGGTTGTTTACGCTTATTTTATTTCCTAAAGACTTGGAAACGTTCCACGATAATAGCCGAAATAACCACGAAACCGGGAAAAGATCTTAAAACCCCAACAAACTACCATCCTATCGTCTTATTTTCATCGATATCTAAAGTGTTTGAATAAGTCATACCCCACGAACTAAATATTTCCATTGGCACATCTATTCAATAAGAACCATTTGCATTTCAACATAAACACTCGACAATCCTACAACTTTCAGAACTAACGGATGAACTTTGCAACTAAGCAAATAACAAGGAAAAACCATCGTGGCCATATTCCTAGATGTTGTAAAAGCACTCGATAAAATACGACACGGAGGGCTGATCAACACAATTTACCAGTTAGGCACACCAATGCAAATCACTAAAACCATCCTGTCTTTCCTTACTAAAAATCTTTCTAAGTTCCCGTTGACAATACACTATCCTGCGAGAGACCAATACTAGCTGGCCTTCCGAAGGAATCCTGCTTGTTCTCAATGCTCTTCTCCATATATTCAAACGACATTCCGGTATCTGAAAAAACTCAAGTTCCGTTTTTTGTAGATGACACATTATTCTACACCCATGACAGAAACCCCAAGAGAGCCACCATCAGCATAAAAAAAGCAAATGAACATCGCATCTCCATGGTTCGATAAATGGTCATTACGCATTAACCTTCAAAAACAGTGTCGATATTATCGAAAAATACGCGTCCTTCAAGGTATCCTTCTCAATGATATCATCATCAATTTTTCCAAAACTATTAAGTACATGGACGTAATTTTGGATAAAAAAAATTCACTTGAAACACATGTAAAGACGTCCATACAGAAAGCGCAAAAAATTAAAGGCTCGCTATACCCTATCCTTAACGAAAAATGCTCATACGAATCAAAACTTAATTAACCATCTTCCAACTCTATGTGAAATCGACCATTTCATACGTCGAATCAACTTAGGGATCTCTAATCTCTAAGACCAACTGGCGCAAGTAAGAAGCTGTATAAAATAAAGGATACCACGTAATCACAGGAGCACCAAAATACGTATCTAACCATACAATACCAAAATCCTTAGAGACTCCCACCTTATAAGAATTTATTTGGAAAAATTCCAAAATAATGTTCCTTAAAAACTAGCAATCACAATATGAGCACATACGCGTTATTGGTTGCGAGCCAAAAATTGTTGCATCAACCAACAATCAAACATAGACCACTAAAATGGTCGCAAATAAATAATAATTAAATAAATTCGATCTGTATTTCAAACCAACACATATCGTTCAACTAGCAAAGGCTATTGTCCTGGAATAGCTTATAGGCTAGAGGCCGTCCTACTAGCATATAGAAAATAAAAAACCGATATCAGTCTTCTTTAAACCTTTAAACCTTTAACATCTATATCAAACGATAGATCACAGAAAACTGAAGAACAGAAAACCATACCAGTAACCAGCAACTAGCAGTGAATACGACGCCTACGGTATCAACGTTCCAGCAGCACGACTACTCTCATCAACACTAATTGGACAATAGGAACGTGAATCAACGAACTTTGAGCCGCTAGAAATTTCTTCAGCCGTTCTTCTGCGTCCCTGAATCAAACTCCACATCGAGGCTGTCGAAAACAACCCACGCCACTGGTAAACGGAGCCATCCGACCGTCAAAAAATTTCGTCACTGTCTACGATACCTGACTGTCGTTTACCTCAGTTGGTCCCTGGCCTAGGTAATCATACGTACAGCACCACAGTAGGACCCAACATAGGCAAACCAACGTAGAGCACGTCCAACTCTTGCTTACTGCTGTTTCTCAAGTACAGACGATAACCGTTTCCCACGCGTCGTCGGTAAACTTGCTCCCACGAAGTTCCACACTCTCGATCTTTTTAAATACCGCTACCATAGCTAAAGTCAGTAGTGGAAATCAAAACCCAAATGCCTCCTTTTTAGAAAATACAACGACTCTGTTGAGTAAAACTAATTTCCTCTTCAAAGAGATAAATTACTCAAAATAGTCATCAAATATACATATATACATCTCTGACGAAGAACTAACCAACGAATTTATTCTTCTAGGCTTTAAGCCACAACTCATCCGAGTTTTCACAAAAAATGGCAATAAGATACCAATTCATATAGTATCTGTCAAAATGACCGAAAATTATAATGAATTATACCCCATCTGCGACATCTTCTACGTCAATGTAAAAGTCGAGCCTTTCAACAATACCGTGACCTACGCTGCATCAAATATGGTTAAAAACCGCCCGACGAAGACTGCCCCAAATCAAGATTGGACAAAGCAACGGGTTGTAACTGTGGTAGTGAACAGACGGCGAACCACTGTGGTTTCCTTAACTACACCCAACTACGCAAAGGCAAATAAGCTATTTACCGCAATTCACCTTCAATCTCAACCTCTCAGTTCATTCTCAACCAATTACCAAGACAACTTCCACAACTCCAGCTCCAACTGAAAAACTTCACACTAAGTCTTATTCTGAAGTAACAAAAACAACGCTTGTCACTGAGCCTTTATCCCCGCCACAATAATTCCTCGAAATCATAAAGAAAATAACCCCACATAAAAACTACTACGACATCAACGCAAAAGGCAATAATTAGCACGGTTCTTTCCATACTAAATATTTCTTTCAGTCAAAAGGACTAACACAAATAATATTATGACCGACAAGCGATGTGCTTCCATCCCCACTGACTCCCAACGGCTAAAGAGGAACTTTTTTCAAATTTATTTTACCTATTATTATTTTTATTATTATAAAACATTGTATTAATTTTAATACCTATTTGTAAATTAATACTATATATATATATATATATATATATTTATATTTTATACCTAGAAATGTATAAATAATAAAATAATATTAATATAAAACTTTAAGAAAACGCTACACACCCGATTTTTAAGGGGTTTTGTAAAGGCAATTTTTACGAAATTTTAAGAAAAACGAAAATCCAATAATTTAAAAATAGGTATGTGTCAGTACCATTTTTTTTTTATCACAGAGTCAAAGTTTATTCTTAATATGAATATTTACTATGCCGTAGTGTGGAGTTTTTTTTAAATATTTGTTTTTGAAAGCCTAAAATCTGTAATTGAAAATCGTCAAATTTTAACATTTTAAAATTCAAAAAAATATAAAAATTATATTTTAACTAAAAATACCCCACACTTTGGCATAGTAAATATTCTCATCTTTCATATTTTGTTTGAATGTTGTTTCTGCTATAACTCAAGACTGGGTATTACGAATTAAAAGTTAAAATTAAGTTAGAAAGTTAATTTAATTTTAATTAAGTTACTTAACACATTACTTTTTTCAAATAAACTTTTAACTTAATTATTAAATGTTTGACATAATTTATAATATGAAAAAAATAAATGATTTCAGGAAAAAAACATTTTAATAAGTTATACCAGTTTGTAAAAATCCATATTTTAAAGATTTTTCTTGATTTTTACAAAAAGATGCAAAACGATTTATGGTAAAGAAAATAATTAAGAAACCTTTTTTCCTTGAGGATATTATCAGAGTGTGGACACTTTTGAGCACCAAACCGATAATCGTGAAACGGTTGGCCGTGACATCCTATAAAAACAATAGAGAAATAATACGGTCAAATAAAAGAATTTTTACATTTGTGTTTATTTTAGTACCGAGTAACATAATAACAACACCACGTTTGATATCACGTTTTCACTGCCCATGCAATTTCCGAATTATTTCTTATAAATTTTTTTGTAATTTTGTGTTTTATTTTCTACTTTTCTGTTATAATATTGTATTTCATATAATATTCGTTTTGGTGTACAATGATTGGTGAAATATTGTACAAAAGGTTGACCATGAAAAAATGCAAAACGTTTAGGGTGCCTAAAGACAAATTATTTACGCTAAGTTTGTATCTCTTAATAATGTAGGTACCTACTTATATAAATATTTGTATTTAATTACTTATTTTAATTTTAGTTGTAATGGTCGGGTAATAAATAATTATAATCGGTATGATCTATTGGTAAAGTTGACGGATATCCCCTCAATAAGTATCATTGAGATTGTTCAGACTATTTCAAGAGCAATATGTTCTCAAACTCAGGCCCAACAATATTGTCTTGAGTAATATATTACAATGGTTTATGAAGAAGCTTTTGTCATCTATCGACATGAATGTATCGGGTCAAATATAATTTAATAATTCAGTTGTGACAAGTACGTCGCCAATATAAAAATAGTCAACATCCAATACTTGTGAGTGTATATAATTAATCATTAGGTATGTTAATATTATGTTTGGTACGATTATGTTTATGTGCATAGGCCTATCACGGGTTTATGATCGGGTACGTAATATGTACACGACCAATGATGTGGCAAATGGGTAATTTTTTCTTTTATATTTCGGGCATGTTACATCGATTATGTTAATAGTAAAAACATGTCCCCGGTACTTATGTTTTAAGTATTAGATACCCATGATATGGTCAAAGACTACACTAACCATCCTACAAATCAATTATGATTTTATTTATATTGTTTAATTATTTATGTCAAGGTAGGTTGAAAAATATATTTGTTTTGTGTCTACACGTTTTTTTATTCACTATATTCTTTCAGTCTTTCATTATTTATTTAAATGTGATTTATAATAAGTTATTAAAAAATATCTCCACTTGAGGAGGATTGTGTAGAAAAATTAAAAGGCGGGTATCAAAAAAAAAAAAAAAAAAAAAAAAAAAACGTATTTAACACATACTAAAAAATATCTTATTATTGCCCCACTATACACGATCACAATATATTATACTAATTGGCTTATAAGTATACAAATACTTTTTAAAAAGTACCCAAACATTCATCCAAAAAAATTAACAATTTTATTGGACAACAAAAATAAAAATAATTTACTGAATTAAAACTAAAAATGATTTATTTGACTTGCATATTTATATATAATTATTTTTTTTTTTATAGGTGAAAAAGTATCTCTAAGTTTAGCCAATTCGTCAACGGCAACATTAATTGGAAAAGATGAAATAAAATTCATAAACTCTCCTGTGATATACGTTTAAATCAAACAGAGGACCAACAACAATTATATCAAATAATTTTTTTTTCTATTTTTATCAAAATTTTAGTAATTTGATTTATGGAAATTTAAATGTGCCACCAGATCAATTTTTTAATTTTATATACCGGTTGGATTTTTCTAACAAATTATCCAATATTGATGGTAGAGGAAAAAGTTGGCAGTAAACTAAAAAAACTAAATGATAATGTTCCCTTTAATCATCCGTGTCTCAATTTCGATATAGAACTTCTTAAAAATATTTTTATTTGATTAAGTATATTTTTTATTCAATTAATAAATTAAATAAAAGTATGTTATATAAAAGATACAAAAAACAGAAAATTACATATCCTTTCCAAACTGTAAAATATATAAATTGTGAATTGTGTTTACTTTTTTATTATTTTATTATTTTTAAATGACTTCTTATTTTATGATTAACATTTGTTAATCGTTTTTATTGTTTATTATGAATTATGCACATTTGACTGTTTTTTTTATAAGACTGGTACTATTACATTATGTTCCTGATACTGTAATATTTGTTGTATTATACATTAATAATTATATCAATAAGTACATTGTGTATTTATTTATTGTGACTAGATACTAACGAGTACTAGATTTTTTTTTTATTTGTTTATTGTAGGTATTTGTTGTATATTGTTGATTTAAGATTATGATTACAGAATAGAATAGAATTATAGTTTTAAAACATAAAATAAACAGCTGAGATTAAAGGAATGATTATATCAGAGATTATAACTAATCGTTATTTTCCTATACATTATGTTAGAATTTCTTTTAATTACACAATTTTAATTTTACGAACACTTATGGTATGTTAATTAACGCGAACCAAAATACCAAGTAAAAGATCACGTACGCGTTGTTATATACAACGAATATACAATAAATATATACAATGAATAAAATAATATTTTTTTTTATTAGTTGTTCTAGGAGCAGTAAAAAAAAAACAATTTCAGTTTATATTGTATCTGTAGCCATTTATTCCAAGATTGCGCAAGCGAAAACGTACCTTTAAGAGTATATTTTTATTGCTGGAAGTCTAGGAAAGAGATACCTAGTTAATTTATAAATTGCTTTTTGCCGCTATTGAAGAGTTATTTTTTTTCCTCGCAGATGACAATTTATAAATGTAATATAATATAATTATGGTTACTGAAGAGTACTAAATACATTTAAATGTCCATTAACTTTCTAATAGTTAAAGAGGGAATTGATTTTTATAACAGTAGACCAAATTTATTGTCTTTCAATTAATTTAAAATGAAAAAATTGAATATAAATTACAATTTCACGGAATATAACAACAATAACATTATTATCACAGAATACTTTATTATCTACTCAGGGCCGTCATAATACAAATATAAAAATTCTTTAATTTGACTGTATTTTTGCCTCTACTGTTTCCCTCGGGTGTCATAGCTGACCGTTTCACACCACCGTTCCATGCTGCCCATGTAAACTGAAATTAGTGTCCACTTTGGTTGTTATATTCTATGATATTATATTCTATAATAAATGATTTTAGAAAAAATGTCGTGTAACATTAAAACTTGTGAGAATATAGGAGGTATAAATCTAAAATCTGAGTTAATTTTCTTAAAATACCAAACTGTTTTTTCTTAATTTTACTATTTTGTAAGAGGCAATACAATATTTTTAAAACGGAATACGATTCGAGTAACCTTTTCCAGGTCAAAAAATATAAGAGGCAATTAGAGTAACCGACGGCATGCAATTCATGTGCACCGCCACGGAACTTGGGAGCCCCACCACACACTTCGAGATAAGTGTCCAGATACCGAGGCTTAACACCAATAAAGGCGTCTAGAGTTGAAATCGAATAGTCTGCGGTTTTCATTGGAGATGAATATAAGGGCTGTATCAATTTATCTCCAAAACTCAGTTTCCATTTTCCTCCACTTCTATTTTCCTACAAAAAAATGTCTGTTCTATTCTATTCTATTGTCCTCTATTGATTATATACGCTTCTCGATGGTCGATTTTCCTCCAAAATGATAGGAAACACTGATAGGTATTTAGTATTAATTTATTAGGTATTTATTTACATTATATTATATTTTATTATTATTATAAATTGAATGAAAAAAAGAAATAAAGACAAAAAATCAATAAAAACATACCAATTCATTACTATTTAATTTTATTATAATTTTTATTTTTCTCAAATAATTCGTTATAAATCTAGTAAACCCACTTTAAATTTCAATATTGATAAATAATAAATAATAGTACTTACTAAACTTCTAAAATAATATTAAAATACATTTAACTTGATTTTATTTATGTTTTTAATTGTCATATTTTATAAATATTCTGTTTTTGTAATAGTAATTAGTATCGATGTAAAAACTGATAAGTATAGTGTATCACCTATTATTTTATTTTATTATACAATAAGTAAATGAATAAATAAATTAATTTTTTGGAGAAAAATGGTCACGCCCAATTACAAGTCTATTTTTAATATTTTTAATATTTGAGAAATAAATACAATAATTGTATCAATTATTGATCCTTTCAATATTATTAAACATGTACCATATTCACTTTCAAAATGTTAAAACCTATAAAATCCTATGACTATAGTGAACATTATCTATCAATTTATTACATATATGTATAATGTCTTAGCGAAACTAAAATAATCTGGAATAAAAACCACGCCCGTTAAATTTTATTCAATATATTCAATTAGATTCAATTGATCGTATTCAATAGATCATATTATAATTGTAATAGTAATAGTTATAGTATTTATTCGAATGAAAAGGCGGACAGTTAAGTTTATAAACATAAGGTCCTATGTAATACACAGAATCTATACGATATTTTAAATAATTATACATTTTAATCATCGTGCGTGTCAATTCCTTTAACGTATTTTGTAAAATATATAAAAAATTATTAAACAAAAAAAAAAAAAAACAATTAATCAATCCATCAATAATAAACATAATGAACATTTAAAGTAATTATTGTACAGGTGCGGTCGTTTAGTGTGGGTATTATTTATAAACGTACCTACTTACTTTATAATAGGTACATACGACATACAACACGCGAAATGTAGGATATATTATATTATTATTAACACGAAATCCGAAATCGTATGTAAAAATATGGTTTTCGTTAAATTACCTCATGTAACGAAAAAGAAAAATCTACTTTATATTTACGTATAGGTAAGCAAATGGTTATTATTCGTAAATTACCTTGAACCGAATGTAGTCTCGTGTATGGCGTATTTGTTTGTATCTGTTTTTAGTTTATTCGGTTCTAAATAAGTGAGTTTTTCTCGAAAAATAATATGAAAATTTAAGACCCCGTCGTTTATTTTCTGGTTATCATACATATCATATGTATATTTATATAGTTTATAATAATATATAAAGAGAAATATGTATGTTTGTTTTCAAAGGGAAATAGTTGGATTTAAAATAATATCCCTTGCCCGAATATAATTTATGTTTTTATATACATACCATTCTTATTTTTTTTCAATCGAGCAGTTATCGTGCACAAATCGATCATATCCTTAAAATTAAATTATTATTTATTTTTACTCTACTGCATTACATTCGAAACCATTACATTCTATATTTATGATAGCTGTACGATCGAGTTTTTTTTCTCATTATTACAAAATACTGTACAGAAATAATGTAAATCGGAGTACACTATAATACCTAAAAGTTCATCGAGTGAATGCCGATGCAATTAAAGTGGGTAGGTACCTATACAATTCTCTAGACCACCCCTCTTATATTGTATATTAAATAACTATCATCGAGACTCGGATTATGAATAATGAATAATTTATATTTGTATACTTTTGTTAAACCATATATACCGATTTTAAATAATATGACATAAAATCTCGAGAAGTTTTAAATACGTTATTTCAATTGTTTATATATATATATATATAGAGAGAGAAATACATTTCAGGAAGTAAAATGCTATTTAATGAAAGAATAAATTAATTTGACCGTTATTTATATATTGTATAAATTTTTTTATGTTCTTTATTTCTACGTTCAAAAGATTTATTAGCAAATAATAAAAAAAGAAGAAAATTTCGAATTAGAAATGATTACTATAATATTTACAATAATTTACTATAGAATTATACATACTAGAATGATGTGGATTTTACCGGCAAAACATTTTTGTTAAATTTTTTAAAATAAAATTTTTTTGGAGTTGGTGGGTATACTTATTTTATAACAGAATTTCATTGTCTATTCGAGGTAAGTAAAACGGTCTAGTGGAAAATTTCGCAGACAAAATACACCGCAGAACTTGAATTATGGATTTGTGGTTAAAATCAGAATTTAAACTACATATGTGTATTATTATAATTGCAAGTAAAATAATAAAATCATATAAACAGTAATATTATATTATTTGGACCGTCTTCATGTAAAAGAGTATGTATAAGTTATTTATTTTTATTGAGACGAATAAAATTTAATAATATTTATTATACGAGTATTATTGGTACGAAATAATAAAAGGAATTCCCGATGTCCTATTGTTGTTTCAAATATGTATATGAATTTCTATACCTCCTTTATAGGTTTTGTAGGGAAAATATTTTTTCATCTTTTTCAATTTAATAAGCCTTATTATAATTAAATTTATTTAAAAAAAAAAGTATTTTAAAGATATACACAAAGAGGATCAAACAATTTTCTATGAATTAATACTCTTGTAATTATTTTTTTATTAATAATAACATATAAATATCATATAAAATACAAAAAAAAAAAATAGATTTGCCTGTTTCGATATTTAACATTTTTTAATAGATATATTTATTAAAAATATATAAAAATAACTACGCTGATATCCTCTTAAGTTGTAATATGTTCAATGTTAAATATTTTTCTTACTACCTATTAAAATTTAAATGTGTAAAAAAATTTTGACACTATATTAATGTGAAGCACAAGAAAAATGTGGTATCTTCTATAAAAAATCATTCTCTTTTAGCAGTTTAGTAACAGATTATAGGTGATAAAATTAGGAAAAATGTATAGAATTATAAATGATCTATTTCATTAGTCTTATAATACTATTAATAATAATCATAGATGACTACTATTGTTATGAATTACATTGATTTTTTTGAAACACAGTGACACTCTTCTTTCGGGTTAAACCTGAACGTGTATTTGTAAGTCATGGAGTTTTAAAAATAGGTACATGAATTCTAGTGATTTTAATCGAATCATCCTAAGATTTTTTACAATAATAATGATGTTAACACAAAAATTATCAAAATTTGATTTGTGTACCATATACACGAACTTGTTTCAATAGATATGTGCTGTAAAAACCATTGGTAATAATGATAAAAATACTAATTAATTTAATAAACTACCGTCACTATGCAAATATAAACAGCTAATAGTTTCTCCAATTAACAATATTGTCTAATTGTAATCTTTTATATTGTCTCTGGTCATGGGTTTAACGAAATGATTTTGTCACATATGTTGTAATTATAATCGGAATTATATTCGGAATTGTTGCGAAGGTAGGTATATATTGTATAATATATAATATAGCGTAGTACAATGGACGAGTATGTTTGGATGGAAATGAAAGGGACAGTAGGTATTATGGTGTTTTGAACAAATGCACTTTGTTAACGTACACGAATTTATTCCGAATGACTTTGTTATAGAAAGGGACGCATCCGGACGATGATTATTACGTTTTTATATAGGCTTGGGCTTAAGATGAAATTAAATCCACTTATCTTTTCTCGATCGAAGTTCTGGTCGATCTACGTTGATAAGTATACGATTATTATTCAACTTTTACCGACACGCGAATAGGATAAAATCAGTAGAAAGGTATTACGCGAGTTCGACGAACGCCAATCACTTGTGTTCTGCAATAAACGAGTTGATGAAAATAATATGTATTTAGACGGAATAAAAAGAGATTTTCGTTTCAAACTTAACTGTTTCTAGCAAGTGGTCACAGTATTGATTGATTTATACAGAGTGTTTTGCAGATGCATGCACGAGGCCTCCTTTTAAAAGTCTCAATTCTGAATTATAACGGTCACTGTGCGAGAAAAGAAAATATAGAGTATATAAAGACGGGTAACTCGAAACAGGAAAATATGCGGAGATATAGGTGGGTTTTAGGTCGAAAGAAAAAAAACCAAGTACATTTTATTGCAACAACACGGACGACGAAATAGTCGACAATGCACCTAAAGTGGGATGAGAAAACAAGGCCTCGTTGCCTGTAGGGTTCAACTGTATAGAGTCTTACCAGTGCATACGCGTTCAATAGGCAAAAGGAAAGGTAAAATCAATCAGCCATAGGCCGGGCGCACACTGAAAGAGCAAAACTACTCCGAGCTGCTCGGATCAGCCCGGAGCTGTTTGAATACAATTGGGGAATGTGTGTACAACAATTGACGCGCGCACACTAATCAGTCAACATCAAAACACGGCCAGACAGAACAAAACATGATCGCTCGTGATCGGTCCGGTTCTATTTTTGCTCCGATCAAAATACGAAAACCAAAGTCACTGGATTATTTTACGAATAGTACACCACCGAACACCGTGTGAACACGTTATTTTATCCTCATATATCGTTATTTTATTTTAATCTTTTTAATTTTAATACAAATATTATATTATATTGTTATAAAATGGCATGCGATCCAGAACAATTAATAACTGTAGTATTTTTAAGAAAGTCTATTTACGATTATACTGATATCTAAGAATCTCAAGAATCATTAGGTAATGATAAAACACTATATCATAATACTACATCAAATGTACCAGTAGGGGAACTCCAAACCTACAATTATACCTTCAGTCCACCCGGATTTTCATCATCAAACAGCTCAACATACTGACTTCTTATTTTAAATACTTAATACATATTTTATTTAAAAAAAAGTTAATTATGGAAATTTATTTTGATACGTTTCATTATTAAATATTTCTAGTAGGTATCTAATTATTTAGTATTATTATTTGAACTCACCTCAAGGTTACTAACAATTTTTCAGTAGGAGCTATACTTTTACGAAAATTTGTGTCTTGTGATCTTATGGTCTCACCGATTGCATTTAACATGAAGTCAAACGTTGCTGAACTCATGCAAGTGAACACTTTGAATTTAAATTTGTCTTCGCGTAATTCGGCCAAAAAATTTTAAATCGTATTATTTTCTAACCGTTTTTGGTTTATTTCATGCATCCAAATTTTGCGTTTTTTATCGTTACTGATTTTACTATTTAATAAAAATTGCCACATAAGCGGTACAACGACGTCGTCTTCGTCAGAACTCATCTTGACAACTGGTGTTCAATAACAAAAATTAATCCAGAATTTTTGTGTCTTGTTCTGTTCTGTTTTGTCAGTGTGAATGGAATTTGTTCCAAGCTGTTTGGAACAAAGTGTTCCAAGCAGCTCGGAACAGTTTTGCTCTTTCAGTGTGCGCCCGGCCATACTCTTGCTTAAGCCCGGTGCACATGACTTTTGTTTTGCTGTTGGATGGCTGGACTTCTAGCTGATTAGATTGTTATCACATAGTGATTGTTCGGGCCAAAGATAAATATTTGAATTTTGAAAACATATTTTCAACATTATGAATTATAATAAATTGTGAAATTTGTATTATATTGTATTATAAGTATTCGAATTTTTAAAATATAATAATATACCTAGTATAAGAAATATAATTAAAATTTAATAGAAAAATGGATGCAATTGCAGTCGAAGTCATTCGTCGCCGACAAAAAGATAATTAGTATTTTTTTTATTAATTGATGAATTAAGGCGAAGAAATAAACATAAATGTTTATTGTAGTATTTAGCCATGTTTGTTGCATACAATATAATTTCCTCTTTATATGCGTCAATTAGTATTTCTATTTGGTAATTTGACCACTTTTCTGCATTTTCTAATTTTGCACAATATAATGTATATAACGAGCACCGAAACGATATTAAATTACGAGCATCTGTGTTATCTGTGTTATGAGTATCATTAAAATATTATAAACACGGACCCACTTGATAAGATACTATTTTCTGATTGGTTTACGCACAAATATACCAAAGAAACCAGCACGGAAAATAGCACACGTTCTATCACCAAAATCCAGCACGCGTTCTTGCAACGAAGCCAGCAGTGACGTATTTTTTAACCACTGGACTCAATATGGTTGCCATCACACCTCCCCCAAGTAGACCATCGACGAAACAAGCGTCGTGTGCTCCGGGCTTTACATGATACCATGCAGTGAGAAAATGGACTGATAGAGAGCTGCAATATACGTGTTCACGATCCATGTTATAACATAGATATTATGAGGGAGCCGTCTACATAGATAATAAAGATATGGATGAGCCATGCTATTGTATTCAAATGTGCTCGAAGAGAGAGTTTGTTACCAATATGGTTACTGTATGGTAAAGAACAGTGGTTATATGTGGTAGCCAGTAATGACGTCAACAACAATTCTTATCAGTTACCTTTAAAGTAAATTATCATAGAAAAAATTATCATTTATCAATTTACCAAGTGACCATTCAATTAAAACCATAAGTAACCACTGTGGTAACTAGCGTTCTCTTCGGATTCACAACACTTCATGTATTAGGTATAAGCATGGCCCATCCATATCTTTATTATCTATGGCCGTCCGTCCATAATTGTTTGAGTAGTGGAAGGGGATCGACTATTTATTAGTCGAAAAATAATATTAAAATATTATTTATTTTGTATTGTAAACGCGGCATACTAAAATCGATTATTATTATTGAACGATAATTTTTGCCTTATACTGGAACGTCATATTGATATTGTACGGGAAGCAGATTAGAATCGAATATTCTAGTTATAATACAATATCAGCTGAAAACGTCGTTTTATATACGCGGAATATTTAAATGAGAAATTGGCGGTATATTTGAATTGGATCATTTTGGATTATTTGGATTTGCTGCATTGCTCCTTATTAATTCATGTCTGATATACTTACGCGTTGAAAATATTTATACGCGAAGTATTTTTGAGTATTACAATATCAAATATCATGCAGTCACTGTGATCTCTTTATAAAAGCCGGGTTCGTCAATCACCATCATACACGGTTTCTAACATTAAATACAATATTTGATCCTGATAAATGCTAATTTCGATTCTTTTATGTATTTTAGTAAAATTGACGTATACATTACTTGTGATAGATAGAGATGTAGATGATTATATATATAATATATCAATATAATATGATTGTAGACAATGGACAATAGTATAATTTTAATATTTAAAATTCGAGTACTCGTGGATAAGTTATATAAATAAAATAAAACCCAAACCCACAAAAATTTACTTTTTATTCTAAACAAACACGTATGTCAGTAACTGAGTTACCGTCTACAATGCAAAACCAAGGCACAAGTCGAACACTTTCTGTGTTTTTCAGAAATACAAATTTGGTCAGGTGATTTTGATAAAAGTTTATAAATTTAAATTTACTATCAATATGTAATTGTAAGTCGTTTGATTTATTCTGATTTGTTTCATAAGTACACCTTTTATAATTCCATTTTATGTATTGTTTCTTTTTTTTTTTCGTAGTTTGAAAATTTGTAAAAATTTGCAGGTGTTACTAATATTTTTTAACTGTTACCCAATTCCTTTATCCTACAATAACATCACCCGTACACATATTAGAACAATAATGCAGTAATTATAAACGAAAGCAACATTTTTATTAAATTGTTTATATTGTTCATTTTAACCTGCTTTATATACGATAAAAGTTGTATGCCTAGATATTTTAGATATTAAAATAATTCCGGATTGTACAATTTATGATTGTAAAATCGAATAAATGAAAATAATATTAAATGCTTTAATTCGTCGTGTCTTAAACGCCGTTTTAGGGAGCATTATATTATGGACTGTCGACTTTGGAAAATTAAGCGAGAATTTATATTTTATTTATAAAGCATACTTCACGTAAAAGAATTATTTTAAATTAATTTTGATGGTCGGAAACATCGTTTTAAGAACAAAACTCTTTGTATGACAGCTATTCAAAGTTTATAAATAAATTATATTATCTGTCTGGTGCGAATATTTTGTTCGTAGAAGCAACGCAACGCTGGCACTTCGTATTACCTAGTGCACGTATGGTTATAATGAAATTTCTATAAACTTTGAAACACTGTCAGGTAAATATTTGTATGCTTTGGAGCATTATTATTTTATTTTGAACCATTAAATTGTATAAAAAATTATTAAAAAGTATTGTTAAAAAAAAGTAGAATTTCTTGTTTATTTTATTTTTGAAAAGTAAACAAATAACCAATTCAAAAAGACTTCCAAATTTTGATTTTAGTGTACGTATTCTCCGATTGAAATGTTCAATATACACTAATTAAGTATCAATATTTTTTGTTTAAATGGCAACCTAAATTTTCAACTCCAAAGCATAATTAATTATAGTCTTTGTTTAATAAAAAGCCATATTAACTATTCTAAGAAAAATAAATTGAGACTGTCGATTTTCAAAATTTTTTTTTATGTAATACCTATATTCTGTAGTACAACTAATCATTAATTACATTTTCAGAACATAAACCCAAATTCACTACTTTTATGAAATATATATCTTAAATATATAATTGTCTACAAAAATAAAGAATCAAAATAATTTAAACAAATCATTTAAAAACCTATATGTGCTCTTATTTTATTGCCATTGGTTCACTAATAATGTAAACACATTTCAGAAATTAAAAATAGGGCTTAAAATTTTCGTGCATAAACTAACCTAAATATATAATTTAATAATAAAGAAAGAAAATTAAATTATAATAGCTCTAAAATATTCATGAATGGAAATTGAAATTTCCTAAGAAGAAAAGTGTTTCAAAATATTAATACTTTCCTGAATAATGAGTGTTTATGTTCAAAAAATCACTCTGCATATAATTAAATTTCTCTGTTTTGAATTTTAATACAAAAAAAAATTGGTGGAAAAGTAAATTTAAACCATCTCTGCATGTATGTATATAAAGTATCTGATTTTTCAAAAAAGTTGGGGTGTGGTTACAAAAAAATAGTAAATCTAGACCTCTCTTCTTGATCCGATTGAAAATAATACTGACGCGTTCCATGTTTCCCAGGATAATATTTCATTTTAGGCAAATAAATCGCTTTTTATTCTTCACGGGAAATAAGATAAAATCGTTTGC
Source organism: Pemphigus obesinymphae (assembly GCA_025469235.1). Taxonomy (NCBI): domain Eukaryota; kingdom Metazoa; phylum Arthropoda; class Insecta; order Hemiptera; family Aphididae; genus Pemphigus; species Pemphigus obesinymphae. The sequence continues at coordinate 17,883 of JAIPRL010003359.1, read as the reverse complement.
TACCTATAATATGCGTTCATATTTTATACATTTCCATGTTCAAAATCGAGATCGAATTGGAATCGCAAACTTCAAAAATAAAAAAGTAATAATTTTACATTTAAAGCCGATTGAAAATCTCCAAAAGTCTTCAAAAATTCTCTAAAAGTAAAAATCAAATTATCATTCATCTATGACATTTTTAACTCATAACTATATATTTTAGTCATCTAAATGGATATTTGAAAAAAATTCATAATTTTAAAATTCAAGTTGGATTTTCATTTTCATTAAACTAAAATGACTTTATAGACCGTGGACAGAAATTAGAAGGTTTAATCCGAATCACTCTAACGGAAGGTCGAATTACAAATTATGAAATTACTTTTTTGATAGAACTTACTGAACAATACTACATGTACCTATGTTTAGTTTTTGTTAAACTGAAACTATTCAAAATGTAAACCAATGCATATTTCAATTTTGGCATATTTGCAAGTTTTATATTCTCTTATAGCAATGTCTAATTTTACATGAAAACCATTTTATTAAATTAAAATATCCACAAGTACTTACACTAAATTAAAAACATGTTTCCATTGATTTTGTTCTGTATTTTTGTACAAGTGTAATAATTGTTTTCAATAATTTATATTTATTAATAGTTCATTTAAACTTTAAATATTTGAAAAAATGACCATGTTAAATTCATCAAAACCAACTGGATCAACATAAATAATCATGAATTACTTCACTATCGTTATATATAAGTCCATTTGCTTGTGAATTCAGTAGGTATTAATTCTTTCTTTTTATAGTGTATGTTTTTTTTTTATTAAAATTTAATATTTTTTGAAAATCGAGAATAAAGCTCTTGATGAAATCACTTTTTTTTCAGTAGTAAATAAATAATAGTTATATATATATTTATATATATATATATATATGCAAGCTATTTTACTAACTAATTTTTATATAAGATCATTACATTATTTTAATTGGTGCTAAAAAGCAGTAACATTATATTTATAGCCTAATTAAACCACCAGATATCTGAAATATAATGTTTCATATTTTAATACCAAAATAATATAAAATAAAGTGTTATATTTTTTTTTAATAAAATGCAACGTATTTATCCATTTTTATGACGTAATAAACCAAGAAGTTTAGTTGCAAACTCGACAAAAAAAGTTTAAAATTTCTATCCCGTCTACTAAAATTATTAAAAAAAAAAAATGTTTATAATTATATTTTTTCTCATAAAACTTTGTAGCTATAATTCTATAACATGCAGTAAATAAAATTAGTCATGCAATAATTATTTTCAGGTGATTTTATATAAACCTCTTTTTTTTTATTTTATAGTTGCCTAGACAATGTTATTATTCGTATTTACGTTATACATTTAATATAATAAAATACAATATAATATAGACTATAATGTATACATAGTGTATTAACTAAATTCATAAAAAAAAATTAGAATTAAAAATTTCATAACTCGAAAATAGTGAGATTACAAAATTATAAAAATTGGAGAGAAATAAGGCACAAATTAAGCAAAATAATATATTATTTGATGAAAAATAATTAGATAACATCGAGAATTTACCGTGAAACCCCTCCCCAATCCCAATTTAGAAATCAGTTGTTTCTCGTACACTATATGAGAGTACAAATTCTGAAATTGTAGTTAGAAATATATTATAATTTTTTTGAAAAAACTTACAAATTGTTTTGAAATATAAATAGCTAGCTTTAAAATAAAATAATAATTAAATGGCAATAGTATAAATAATATTAGATTAATTTTATAGTATAATAGATCAACCCCATCCCGTTCCAGGGGGGGGGGGGCAAAAATTACAAAAATTCTTTACGTTCCTATACGAATAAAAGATATCTACTTTCTAAATTTCTCGTTTATAGCTGCAGCGTTTTCCAGTGTGGATCTATTAGTCAGTCAGCTGTTATCAATATGTACATTTAAACAAAAAAATATAGTTGAAAATTACAAATCGGATCGTTAAATCTTCCATTTTAGTACAACCAGAAATAGAACTATTCTAGATAAAATAAAAAACAATAAAAAAAAACTCGGATTTGTAGAAAGTGGGAGCACTTCACTCGTAGGGTAGAATTTTGGTGGTGGTTAAATTCAATTTGAATGTAATAATAAATAAATTTTTTCGATAAAACTATTCTGAGCAAGGCTTCTCTTGGACGTATATATTTGTTATTCTTATTATGAATTTTTATTATATTTTTTTGTTGTGACGTACCTTTGTATAATAGCAAAATATATATTCCGTGAATATATTAAATTTCTAAAACTTCTTTTTCAGAATTATTAGGAAATAAGTTCTTTTATTTCAAAAACCGATTTATTTTAAATTTTGTAGCAGCATTTCCTTACTTGTTTGTCCTTATAAATAAATTCTCGTAAAAAATTCGAAAAATAATCTCTTGAATGCATCAACTAGATAAAACTTGTTATTGAAAAATTGATACACATTTACTGATTGTACATGTTGTCTAGTTAAAAAATTGTTCACAGAAAAAAATCATTATAAAAACATTTGTTTTATCACTCCATGCAAATTATATACCTATAAATACATACCTGTATATACTAATATCAGATTATCCGCATATTATTCAATCACCAAATTTCATTATATAATATTATATACTATATTCTTTTATCCCATACTGGCCTAGATCACTAAATTTTCATCTTCTATTTCATTTCATGACAATATCGTGATTTTTGACTTTCAATTCTTACTAGACAAATGTTTACAATGTAACCATCGGTGTAGCTGAACACATGATTGAAAATAATATAAAATGTTAGCCTTGTCAAGGTCCCAAAGCAGCCGCCGACGTCAAAAACGGAAGATTATCGTTCAGTATCATAGGCTTGTTTTTACCTTTCAGTTCATTCCACACGTACGTTTCCACCCCTCGTACATAAACACATAATTAGATTTCTTTAGCAAATAACTATCGACTAAAATAGATTTCCCTTAACTGTATTAATTCTAAAGTTATTTTATCTTCCCTACACAATCCTTAATATCTCTTTTCTCTATCCGTGTATTATGGTAAATTAAGTATATTGGATTTCTTTTTTTTTTATTTAAGTAAAACAATACATTATATATATAATTTATATATATATATATATATATATACATAATGTTATATCTATTTTCTTTAAACGGAGCTTGTGTTGGAAGTAGAGAGTTACATCTTATAAATTGCAAATGAAATTTTAAATATTATTCATATTATAAATTATACATAAACATATATATAAAGTGCAAAAAAGAAATGGAATTATGACATTTTAAAGTTGGATAAATTAAATAGTAAATAATTAAATAATAAATATAAATAGTAAGTATAGTAAGAAAAAAAAATATATAAAGATAAAAGTCCTAAAACCTAGAATTATAAATTGTAGTTCCTTGAGAAGCCAATTAACAATAGTTAATTTGTGATTAATATTAGGATTGGATTTTAAATGATTTTTATATTAAACAGTATTAAATTAAAAATAGTAGGTCCCAAATAGTCAATGAATCAATGTCCAATATTTTTATTAGTATAATGTATTGAGATATTGTATGTTCTATTACATTTGGGAAATACTATATTATTATTTATCAAGAACTTTTTCATTATAAACAAAATTTCAAATTTTTTGTAGAGTAAATTAACAGGCGAAACGTCAAAATCTTTATAATTTATTTTAGTAGATCCGTCTAAAGTATTTTTATTAAGACATATCCGAAGGATTTTATTTTGTTGTACAATTAATGGCTTGATGGAATTTTCATAGATACCTCTCCAAGCTACTATGCCATACTGAAATGAAGATTGGTAGAGAGATAAATATACGATACGCATAGTTTCTAATGAAATTATTTTTCTCAAATAATATAACTTGTACATAATTGTTCTTGGGCGCATAGTTATATTGTTAGTTAGATATTGTTTATGTTCAGATGCCAATTCATATTTTAGTCAAAGATTAGGCCGAAGTATCTCACCCTAGATGCCCTTTTTATTTTACAGATGTCAGGATTCAGTAAGTTATGAGTGATTTTAATTTCATCTAACGAAAATTGACAAGTGTAAATGAAAAACGCCACAAAGACGGTTTTATCAAAATTTTATGTTATTTTTTAGTATTTAGTTTATCAATTATTTGGTTTAGTTCAGTATATGCTTTAGTATATAGACAGATACCCATAATATGTCGGAGAATAATAAGCAAGTATCATCTGCAGGCGTAATTTTCACACCATCTAATTGCGTATCACAAATGCAAAAGTGCAAATGCACATTATAAATACAATTTGACTTAATACACATCCTTGGTAAACATCACATTTAATTCCAAGTTGGTTTCTTAGAACATCACTTAACATCATCATTTGTGTTCTGTCTTTGAAATAACTTGTAAACCAGTTAATGCTATGAATGGTTATTCCAAGTTGGTTTCCTAGAACATCATTTAACATCACCATTTGTGTTCTGTCTTTTAAATAACTTGTAAACCAGTTAAAGCTATGAATGTTTATTCCAAAACTTGGTAAGATATTTAAAATAACTTTATAGTAAACGGCGTGAAATGCTTTAGCGAAGTATAAGAATGTTGCTATAGTCTTATCACCAGTATCTAACGCTTTGTATATATATTTAGAAGCACTATATTATATTGTATTCACAGTACCTATGCCTGGCCTAAACCCAAATTGATTATTTTGGAGAAGAATGTGTTTTTCAAGGAAACTCATTAGCCTTGATTTCACTATTTGTTCTAATAATTTTGGAAAATTACATAGCATCGAGATCGGTCTGTAGTTACTCATAGATTCTGTGTTCGCTTTTTTAAAAAGAGGCTTGACTATTGTTAATTTAAATTTTTTTGAAAAAATACCGTCTGATAAACTAATTTTATATATATGCGTTAAAGAGCCTGATATAAATGATGAGATAATTGTTATTAGTTTTACTGATAATTTATCAAAGTCTGCAGCAGTTTCCTCTTTTAAATTGCTTATCACGTCTATCACTTCATTACTATTAATAGCTATTAAGAAAGATGCATAAAATGTTATATCATAGGGTTTAGTAGTTTCAAATGATTCATTATTATTAAATTTTTCTGATATTTTTGGTCCTATAGTTGTGAAAAATTCATTAAATGCATCAGCTGATTTTTTTAGTTCATTTCGAGCATTTATTATCAAATCATCTTTGGTTTTTAAATATTTATAAACTCTATTATTCTTTATTCTTTTTAATTTTTCTCCTCCCGTAATATTTTTTATTAATTTCTATGTGAATTTCGGATTATTTGTATATAAACTCAATTTATTTCTATAAAGTTATTTTTTGCTAACTTCACAATTAAATAAAATTTGTTTGTTTCTGTATTTTTTGTAGTCACTAAGTAAGTTTGTATTATGAGGATATTTTTTAACTTTAAGAGAAATATCATTTTTATGACGAGAAGAACATAATGACTATAACATAAACAAAATGATGATTGGTAGTCATCTACTCTTTAAGTTTTTTATATTTTGATACAATTTTTTTTATCAATTGTGCATACATTAATATAGAGTAATTTTTCATAAAATGAGTTTACAGTCATATTAATATTATTTTCATTGTAAACAGTTTCCCACTTTTCGTCTTTTAATCTGTTATTTAGTAGTTTACAATCTATATATTTATTAAATGTATCATTTAGTTAGAGGGATTGCTGCAATAAATGGAAAATTATCTGTTATATCAAATTGGATAACCCCTGCTTCAGTATTATCTAAGATTTCATTATTGTTACACTTTAAAAATAGATTTTTTATACAAGAGTGTGCTTTATCAATGGGAAGTCTTGTGTATACATTAATCAGTGAATGGAAGCCATTTGTCGCTAACATATCTAAGTATTCATATACTAGACTGTCATTACAATATTTATGTTCATACCGCCTACTAAAAGTGCATGATGTTAAAAGACTTATCGTAGATAAAAATATTTTTATTGAACCAATAATTCACTGCTATTAAACGAAGTTGACCTATAAGTACATAGTAAGTTAAAAGGAGTTCTGCATAAGCTACTCGTTAAAGATATTTTCAGAAAATTAGCTTCTACAAATCGACATTCATGTGAGTTAATGAGTCGACATTAATAAGTCAATAATAAAACTATTTTCAACAAAACTATTAAGCTATAATTTTGGTTTCTTTTGATTTTAGTAAAAAATATTTGTAAGCCTGGTATACTATAGGGACAATTATTTATATCATGCCTGTTTCAGTTAGTATAATTACGTCTAATTGTTAAAAATAACATCATTCTCAAATGATAATAATAAATTATAAAAATTTGCATTAGAACTTCTAATATTAACACATATTACATTTAAGAAATTATCGCAAGATAGGTTAAAAGTATTTACGAACATGGAAATAGATTCAAAATATTTAGTTTTATAATGTTGATACAAATTGAAGGTATTAAGAATATTCATAAGAAAAATAAATATATAAATACAACTTGATAATTATATTAAAAAATATGAAAAATTTGAAAGTATAAAAGTTAGATAATTTTACGAAGAGCTTTTTCGTCATCAATAATTAAAGCCTTAGAAGTATCATTTTTTTAACAAAGGTTTTAGCATCCTAAAACCAAATAAACTTGTAACCTACTTCACGTACAGCTGATCTAGCTTTGAAGAAGATGTATTTGTTCACTTGCGTCATTTTTTCATTAATGTAAATATTGTCGTTTGCCCTTTCCGCATTGAGATTTTGCTTTTAGCTTTAGTTTTCTTACTTCAGTTATGACTTTATATTTATTTTCTTTGGAGTCCAAAATAGCCACAATCGTTTTAGATTTGTTTTTTTGTTCTAAAGAGATTCTGTATGCTTTACAAACCAATAGACCAATATTTAATTTAGAAGTAATATTACTTAATATTTCTACGCAGTTTCCGTTATTATCTTCAGAGGCACCAATTATTTCAACATGGTTTTCAATAGACTTTTTCTCAAGAAAATTAACACGTTTCGATAAATTTGATACTTCTTTAGACAATTTAATGTTCTATTCTTTAAATATCTCATTTTCTCCTTGTAATTCTTTGATGCTGGACATAATATCCTTTAATTTGTCTTTGAAACTGTCAACTTTTTTACTCATAATATGAACTGACTAAACCAAATCAGTAATAGTATTATTTGAAAATTTTGCTAGTAACATCAGGTACCAAAATAGATTTTAATACGTTTTTATTTGTATTATAACAAGAACACGACCAGGATAGTTTTTCTGCATTATTTAATTTCCGAAAAGCTGATTCACAACCAAAATGTTGAAATTCTTTACATTTAGTACATTTAATTTAGTCGCCTTTATAAATGTCTTCGTTACAAATTAGACACAATATTTCAACTCGATGGGAAAAACAGAACGTAATATAATATAACAGTTATCTAAAAATTATTGTGAGATAAGATATTATTACATTAGCAATATTGTGAACTTTGAAATACCTAATAAGCTTAATGCACTGTATAAACTGATTAACAATACAACAGCATTATCGTCTTGGCCGAGCACCGAACTGTAACTGAAAATACTGGAATATACTGGAAATATTTATACTACTATTTATACTAATATTTATACTGGAATAGCAGTATAAATTAAAAAAGAAACTTTTATTTACCCCCTCCAAGTTTTCTTCAGCATTTCCATAACTTATCTATGTTATGTTTCTCAATATTATGGAAACTTTTGGTTGTGCGGCAAACATCGTCTATAAAAAAAAAAAAAACCGGTCAGTGAGGGGTAGAAGCACTTCGCATATTGGTTAGGATACTGGTGGTGGATATATGCAATTTAACAACAATGATAATTAATAAATTTATTTTTAAAAAAAGCCATTCTGAGCGAAGCTTTGGTGGATAAACTTGTCCATTACTGTACAAAATACCATGGATATGATAATATTATATAATAAAATGAACACAAAAATGTTGAAAAATTATTAAAATATGAAGGGATTTGAACGAGGAACCCACACATGAAAATACCGTTGGCTGCTATTAGACTTTATAACACTGTTAAAAAAATATAAAAAAATAGCATTTTAAATTAACAAGATTAAATCGTTGAATTTCAATTTGATATAACTATAAAACCAAATCCGACTGCCAAATTCTGACTTCACCATTATTTTTTTGATCAAAAATACATATTAAAAAAAAAATGAAAAAAAATTTCTGTAAAGTAAAAAAACTGTACCTATTATAAATTGAATTACTCAAAATTTAAAAATGCTATTAGAAGCCCGAAAATGAATAAACATATTTAAAATATTTTTTCTTCATAACGTACTTACATACGTTTTTGGTGAAAATTTCAAATTTATAGATCTATTATTTACCGGAAATTAAAACACATTTCATTTCAAATTTATATATATTTAAAAAAAATGAAATAGCTATTAATAAACCTACCTATTTTTAAATTTATTTGTGTGTGCAATGACGTAATTTTAATATTGTATTAAATTTTCAGGTTTTAAAACATAAAATTAAGGCTATTATGAGTTAAATAACTCAACATGGCTAAAAATAGCCCAAAATTAGGAAAATATACATACATATTGTTGGAATTTTCAAGCTTATAGATTATTTTGCCAAAAATTCAAACACATTTCATACCAAAATATCGACAAAATCAAATGCATATTCAATAACAATTTTAATGACTATTAATAAATATTATATGTACCAATTTTTAAAATAATTTGTATGTGGCGAAAATGCCAGGACTTTAATAAACTTACAATAAAATAGACAAATAAAATAAATAAGACTTACAATACTGTATTAAATTTTCAGGTCCTTAAAACCAAAGTAAAGCGGAATATGAAATAAACGTCTCAAATTTGCATATTGTTATAAATATCCTAAAAATGGATAAAAATTTTCGAAAATTTTTATTTAATTATTTTGCATATATAAATTTGTGGTGTAAATTTCATGCCACTGGCATCAATACTTTCGGAGTTACCAAGAATTTGACCAAAATCCTGTTTACCGATTTTTTTGCTAATTTTTTGATAGATTTTTCTTAAGCGTTAACGAAAAAAATAAAAATCGAAAAAAGTTCTCTTTAAAGCCTCAACGAGATATAATTAGTTACCAGAAAATAGTGCTACATGTAATGATCGGAGCACATCTTCTTATAAAATTTTTGGGTAAAGGCATAAAAAAAAACCACATCATCGTAAAACCAATACATTCATTGCTTTGGTTTGAATCTAAAACTTTACTCTTTTAATAATTCATTCTTTATTGAAATTTAAATATCAATATTTTATGTACAAAGAGAGACATTATGATAATTTGAACACATAGAAATTTATAATCGCCATTCTGTTTCTTCTTGTACACCTTCATTTCTCGGTATTCCATAATTTTTGAAAGTATATTTTATACCTTTTTTTATACCAATTATTATTGATCTAATTACTGTTTCTATAATAAAAATTGTTTTTTTCCAATGGTTCATTACTTATTTTATATAAGTAATGTTTTTATTACTGATGCATAAGTTCTATCTAGAGTGGAATATTTTATAATAGTTTAGATTATTTAGAAATTTTTGTTTAATATTTTTTTTCAATATTTTAAATTCCTCAATCTTCATATTTTCTTAAATTTTTGAACTTATTTTTCAATCTCGTATTTGAATTATTCATCAAATATTTACTATGTCATATTTTTCAAATATAGTTTATATTCAACTAAATTCTATTCAGAAATATTATTTTAGTTTTAAAATAAATAGTATATACTTTTTTGAACGTTAGACTATATAATATATAATACATGATATATTTGTGTTTACTGTTCTATATTCCAGAAAAACTTTGAATAGTTCAAAATTATAACTCCACTCTTCCACAAATTATAAAAAATAGTCAACATATATTCTGAATATTTTTTCGCTGTAGATGGATACCTCAACTTGTATTTTTTATCAAAATCTGCAATAAGTACCAATGATCATTATTAAGGAAAATATAAAAAATACTTACATTCTCATTTCTTACTATTTTACATTAATAAATAGTTATTTATATAAAAACGGGAAATGCACCTGAACTTCTCTAAAAAAACGGGACAATAAGCGTCCCGTTTGAATTTGTGGGGACAACGTGAGTCAATACTGAAAAACGTGAAATTCCTACGGTATACACTATATATAGTCCCTTATAAGAATGATATGAATGGCTAATGTCAACCCATATTTTTGTGTGTTAAATGTTTTAAGATTAAGAGAAGGGACTTTATTGCTGTTACAACTTTTTATCTAATATTAATATTTAAATTTTGGTAAAATATAAATCCATTTCGCGGATTAAAATTATACTAATTTAATTTTACATATTTAAGTTGATACAATCAATACATATTTTTTTTTCATATTTTGTGGCTAAATATTTTAGGGATATTTGATTTTTTTCGATAATGTTTTATTTTGAAACTGAACTTTCTGTATTTCAATATTGACATTTTTCTTATCAATTATTTATACACGCGTCATCGACGGTAGTGATTATCGGCGTTATCTGCGTTTTACCATGCAACCTGTACGCGTCTATGCCATAGTCGAGTATCATATTCTGCTCCGTATATACCATTTATACCGTCGTCTACTCGTCTACCGACTTTAAATACGTATCGTTATCGACAATGAAGCTGTTTTATTTTTTTTAAGTTCATTAGAATGCTCAACGTTACGAGTTAATTTAATACTATGGTAACTACGTACATAAAATAATTTTAATCAAATAGGCACAATTTTAATTTTACGAATTTGAGATAATACGTCGTTTCACATAGTTACAACTTATAATAATAATTAGATATTACAATTTCGATATTATTTTTTATTTTTCATTTATTGATTTTTTGTGTTGTACATAGATATATTTATTAATAAACATTTTACTTATGAACATATATATCATCTTCTTCTCCTTCACCTCCTCTCCCAATTATTTGGGGTCGAACATATATGAACATATATATATATAAATAAATATTTTTTTTTATTAGAAAAAAATCCGTCCCGTAGTTTTATTTAATTATTGTATTTTCTCATAATTTTATGATGATGTTATTATATTATATTATTTAATTTCAAGTTAAATTATTTCCTATAATTATGTCGATGATAGTAAGCCATCTGTCATTACTGTTAATAAATACAACTAAAAACACCAATATGCAAAATATTGCACAACGTAACGTTGCACAATTGTTTAAACAGAAGTGTGCAGGAAACGGTGTCGGGACGAGCGCTACAATTGTGTAATAGTTTTCGAAAAGTTGGTAGCCATGGCAACTGTGGGCCAAAGTCTGTTTAAGTCGTCATCACGTATATAATATGTGTGGGCGTAAATTTTACCACTGGACGTGTATGTATAACAGATAGAATTTACAGCATGATGAATTTCTCCTCACATTATAACGACAAATTTAGCCGGCTGCAAAAAACTTCTCGCACAATATACAGACAAATAATATATATGAACATTGAGCATGTACGATACATACGATACATATTATATAGTGGTTGGAGAGATCGTTTAAAAAATTAATGAGTTCACGTTTATCTAGTTAAAAGTAAATGAAGTTTCGTTCTAATTCAAGAAATTATCTAGTTTCTATTCTCGTTCCAAACAAAAAAAACAAAAAAATGTTCGTTCTTAAATCATTTAAAATTTTTTTTTAAATATGCAATGAAAATTTAAAATTACTTTCCAAATAAATCAAAAATAAGTTCAGGACATACCTACTATATACAATGTACCTACGTGTTTCACAAGCTAGTTTTATTTTTATATACATTTTTTTCTGATGTGTAATTATCAAGGTTTAGGTACTTATTTGTATACATTTTTTTTCATTATTAAATTTAAAACACATATTTAAAAAAAAACTATCTATTTAAAGTTTCATTTATGTTTAATTTGTAGTAGCTATATAAGCCTTTTTTTTTTTTTTTTTTTTGAAATTATAATTATATATTTGTTAAAAATAAGTGAAACCTGAAGCGTTTGTCTGGAAAATACAGTCATCCAACATTAATGTCTTTTCTATTAAAATAAATACTACTGTAGAATTTATATTAAAAAAATGGCCGAGGATCTAAAAGGAATTCAATAAAATAAACATTGTCAATATTATCACATACAGGTTTATCCGTATAGCTGAGTAATTGCTAAATTCTTAAGAAGATGTCAACTCAAACAATTTTCAAGGAAAAATTCAAGGTTAAATTTTTAATTTTTATTAAGTAACAAACATCTTAGAAATATGAAATAAAAATAAATTGTAGATAAAACATTATCTAGTGCCCTACGTAACTTTTTTTTCGATATTTAAATTTCTTTAAGAGTAATATTTGTTTGAAAAAATCGATGTTGGTTTTTAATAACTCATAAAAAGTGTTTAAATGCATATATTACATATAATGTTGTTCTTTATTATTAATTTTTTGTTTCATCTTTCTACATTGTTTTTAAGTTGTTATAAATGAGAAATGCAAAAGTAATATTTTAAATTAAATTTTATAAATTCATAAAAAACAACTACAATTAAAAAATATATGCTAATGGTATGTTAATTTATAAAATGCATATAAACATTTTCAATTGTTAGATTTTAATTTTTCTTAAAATTGTCTGAAAATGACCTGTATAATATACTATATAGAATCCCCTAAAAACGGCCGCTTAATGCAAAAATTAATATTTATAATTTTTATTAAAATTAATGTTTCTTAAACAATGAACAATCGAAATCGAAAATATTTATCATGGTTGTCCTAAAAATTAATGCAATTTTTATACGTTCCATAAAAAAGGAGTTTCGTTTCCGATACGTTCCGGAAAACTGAACGAAATCAATTGGACGAATTTCTATATGAACGCCAGTTTTCCAATCGCCGTATGAATGGTTACCGAAAAATGGAAGAATGGATTTATATGCACCAAAAAAACCATCAAATTATGCATTTCAAAATAAAACAATATGTTACAAAATATGAATTAAAAATTTACAAAAATGCATCGAGTATGCGAAATAAATTTGGTGTTATTTTAAGAAAAATGATATTAATCGGGAATATCTCTTGTCGGATAGTGTCCTTTATTATTCACCGCAAGGCCGTTGCTCGTGATTTTAAAATACGTAATATTCAAAGAAACGTAATTGCGCACGTTCTCGTAGCTGAAAACGAGAACACGTAAAAATATATACGTTCAAAACGAACGGTATGGGAAATATACAAAATAAAATTGCTCGTTTCGATAAATATATAATTGATGCGTTTACGCATTAATCGGTTCGGTAATGATTACGTTACGACGTGCCGCCACCGCGGAAACGATACGGCTCGGAGAAACAATAAAACAACGCGTTTATGTAAGTACAAAATATGAATACCTAATCGGCCACGATAGTGGGACAGGTGTGATAAATACGCCGATTGCCGATAACGCGTGGGGGGAAAAAAAGGGCGTGTGTTGTCTAAAATATTACGCGGCGGAAGGGTTTAGCCTACAATATTATCAACAGAGCGTCTCCCTCGTAGCACAACGCGTCCGAAACCGTTATTATACGTTTAATCCCGCGTTTTCCGTATTCGGCGCGCATATCATAACGTTAGGACTACGATATATACAGGGTGTTTGTGAATGGAATACATTAAATTCGTACACATACTCGGTGGAATGATCCAACGATGAAAGTATTTAAATTTTTTGTCTACCCTTAAAACCCAAGTTTTTCAGTTTTAATTAATTGTATATTAATATAAATGTAAAAATAAATACACCATGATATTTCCTGCAAAGTTCTCACGTGAATCGATATATTACGCCCCCCCCCACCCCAATCGAATAATATGACGTTTTCAACACGTGCGCGAAACTCTCTTCTCCGCCAAACATCGTGTCCACGACACGTGATAAACGCCAACGACTGTTAAGTTATTCACACACATACACACACACACACACACACACACACACACACACACACACACATATATATATATATATAATATAATACAAACACGAGAGTTATATATTATAATAATTTATTTTAACCGTCTCGCATTCCGGCATTCCTCCATGGATATTAATAATGCGTGTTCGTTGCGCTATTGCTCGTCGATTATGATGGAACGCCGTGCGCCTCGACGGTTTTCTGACGGAAAAACGCTGCCGTTAGTAGTCGGTTTGACTGTACAAAAGTCTTTATGCAGGCACTACACAATATCTTACAGTAAATTGATGTCGATAAATTATCGAATTTAATGTAAAAACCCATCGTCGGAATAAGTCGCAACGTGGTACCGTCCTCCCGGCCGAATACAATGGTACCGGCCAGTTTCGTGGGTACTCGGGCCAGGAACTGGAACCGGTTCTAGAATTGGAATCATGGATCCGAACCGGAAAATATACGAATAATAAAGGTTCTTGCTAATTACATTTTGTGGTAGGCAAACCTAGTTCTACACAAATATTTGTTGAAATAATACATTTTTTATTAATTTAATGTATGTATTGTTAAATTAATAAATAATGTGTTTACAATAACAAAGTCATATTGTAAATTTCACAAAATATATAAGTTATGATTTATTAAAAATAATTTTTAAAATTAATACAGATTTCATTATTATAATAAAATATGTTATTAAAATGAAAAAATATTCTATTTAAATTTACTATTTTGATTAACAAATGGGCGTTTGTTCTACGAAGAGAGAGAGAAATTAATACAAAATATTTATAATTGAATTAACAAAATATTTGTTAATTCAAATAAATTTGTATTCAATTGGACAATTTTATCCAAGACATTGATAAATGATATTGTTAAATCAATAATACATTTTGTTATTTTACTGTTAAATTAACAAATATATAATTTTTAAATCAACAAACATTTTATTGGACGTATATTATTAACCTATATTATTAAATGAATCTATATTTTTATTGAAATCACAGATATATTTGGTTCAGTGTACACATCCACTTAACTCTATATCTCACTTTTTCTTAATTTACCCCCACCTTTTTCGTATCACCAAACCTCTTTTTCGATCTTGCTTTTCCCCTATTACTATCAACATACATTTCCTTTACTAGTCATTCAGACTCAGTCTCAACCCTCCTTGGAAATACATGCCCGAGCCATCTTAATCTATTCTCCCTCATTTTGTGATCTATCGAAGCTATATAGTATAGAGGTATATATAGGTCATATACTTGTTGCGGACACACAATATACAATGTACTGAAGTATGTAAACTGAAGGTGGTATATTTATTGAACGATACAATTTATACAAGATTTACAATACTGCATAAGCAGTTTTCAATAGTCAAAAATTCTGCGGTGGTTCGGTCGTAAATACGGGCGAACTGAACCGTGGTGGTTCGGGTTCATTTTGGCGGTGCTTACCGTAACTATACACCGTGCAGGGTTTTGCCTAGAGAGATTCCCAAAGGAGACACACTTATGTTCCGGTTCCTTATCTGCAGTAGCACACTTATGCCCTGCACCCAGCCTAATCCCAAGAGAAAATGAACAATGAAGTTCGGGTGGACGTCAGGACAGCGTTGTGAATAGGAAGCAGGGTCGTCGGTGGTTAGTCCTCGGAACAGCGGTGGTGGCTGCTAGGCTTGATGAAAGCAGTCGGTTAATCGGCGGTTTTGCTTGTTGGAAGGCAGTTTTTCAATCGTCGACTTAGCTTGTTGAAGATGCGGCTTGAATCGCCTTCGGTGTGGTTTTTTTCCCTTCGTTTTGGTGTTAGTACTATGACGACTGGAAGAAAACTAATGATCTGTTCACTGACTTGACTTATTTTGAGGGGGGTACTCTGTCTTAAACTTTTGCTTCTACCAGACGGTTGGATGTATCAGGAGTTGTGAGGTGGTAGGGTGGAGAGATTTGACGGTATTGGTTTATTTCAGAAGTTGAAAGGACTATTTCTTTTGTGACCGTTGATTTTGATATAGACGCGATGTGTGGAAAGGGGGACGATTAAATCGAATTTTTGAGTTTGGTGGAGGTGGAGTTAGTGTGGTATAGAATGGACGGAATGTTGGTCGATTTCCTGATGGTGTGGTTGCTAACGGCTAACGTAGAGGGGAAGATTGGTGATTTTGCGGATAATAGTATTTTGAACGGCTTCGATGCGGGACCAGTTGGTGTTTGAAATATTAGAGGCGAATGCAGGGTATTTGTAAGTTAGGATGACATGCATGTAGGCTTTGAAAATGTATAATTTTGTTCTAATTGTGAGTGAGCTTTTTCTGTTAAGCATGGGGAAGAGGAGGTGGCCTGCTTCTTTGGTTTTATTGACAACGAACTTGGGTGTGGGCTGAGAAATTAAGATTCCTGTCGATTATAAGTCCCAGGTATCTTCTCGAGTAGGAACAGCTAACCGGGGTGTAGAGGATTTTGGGTTTTGAAGTGCTTAGGATACTTTTGTTAGTGAAGAATATGGCTGACGTTTTTGAGGCATTTATTGAAATCCTCCACTGTTTAAACCCAAGTTGGATGAGATTTATTTGTTTTTTTTTTTTTTTTTTTTTAAACGTAACATAGTTACTTTTATTTATTTAACGCCAAACGGTAATTCAAATGAAAATTATAAATGTAAAATAGATTAAAATTTAACAATAGTGATATTAAGAGATAACACAGTAATAATAGTAATAATTAAATAATAACATAAGTATATGAAATAACCTAAATTAAGTAATAAGTATGTAATTATAAAATAAACTGTAACATATGATATGTATAATGCAATTAAAGACTAAAATGATGTCATTTTCAAAATTTTGATGTGTAATAGTATAATAATTGATAATAAATCATAATATGCTACACCTGAAGAACAATTTGTATGATCATAGAGTAAAATATTATGATCACAATTTATTATTAAGTAAATAATAAGAAAAACAAAATACAATTAAAAAAATTAATATGATATGATATAAAGGATAATAGATAAAGATAAATACAATAATAATTATGTTAGAGATAACTAGAAGAAAATGAGGTCAGGACTAAACTTATCTAAATTTCTTAGTATTCTATGTATTGGATGATTTTGTCCATATGAGGTATGGTGATGAGGAAGTTGGAAAAGACAGTGGATTATTACGTTGTGGGTTGGAACACGGAAGGAGATTGAGGATAGGAGATCAGGTGCGACAACAGAGCCATTAAGAAGGGATGTTATGAAGGAATGGTCGGCTTCGATTCGACGGGATGTTAAGGATGGAAGTCGAAGGGTTGAGCGAATAAGGGAATAGTCGTGTTGAGGATGATAAATTTTTAATAGGAAAGCAGCATAGGACAAAAATCTGTTTTGGACTCGTTCCATTCGGAGTATATCACGGAATAGGTGGGGATGCCAAATCACCACCCCATACTCCATAATGGAGCGAACCAGGGAAGAATAAAGAACACGAAGGCAGTTGCTGGAAGAAAAATTAGTTGTGTTGCGCTTTATAAATCCTAGGACTTTGAGGGCCCTACCAATCATATTGTTTATATGAAATTCAAAGGAAAGAGTAGAAGTGAAATAGATACCTAGGTCTTTGATAAGGGTGACGCGGTTAACTAGAAATCCATCTATAGAATAGGAGTGAGAGATAGGAGACCGATTGCGAGAGAAGGACATAACGTGACATTTGCTAATATTAAGGGAGAGGTTAAGTTGTTTTGCCCAGTTGCAGAAGGAATCGATATCAGA
>JAIPRL010003358.1:0-47833 GCA_025469235.1 Pemphigus obesinymphae | reverse complement strand
CTACTAATCCTTAGTCCTTTACTTTCCAGAGCTTCCCTCCACTCTTCAAGTCTACCATTCACTTCCTCGGGACTTTCTCCTATCAGTACTATATCATCTGCAAACAACATACACCATGGTACCTCCCTCTGTATATCCTTTGTTATCTCATCCATTACCAGGGAAAATAAGTAAAGACTCAAAGCTGAACCCTGATGTACCCCTACTCTGACCCTAAAAACCCTAGAAACTCAACAATAAATTTTAAAATAGCCCTGTGTCAGTATATTTTTTTATTGTTGTGTAGTCAAATTTAGTTTTCCTTTATGTGGGATAAAAATTTGGTGATTTAATTTTGATTGAAGTCTTGGTGATTTATGTATGCATAAAATTAATTTTGAGTTTCTTATTTGCAGCGATTTCTTAGTTGTATACCACTTTTCTTTCTGGGTAAATTAAATCTCAGAAGATTCTCTTTTCTTAGATACTCTGAGTAGTTTTAACGTAAAAGTGTATCACTACCAAATTAAAGATCTAGACTTTATCCACACTCTTATATGGGTAATTTTTTATAAAATATTTTTTTGTCAAATTTATAAAGAGTAGTTATATTTAGTTAATTGTGAAATTAAATGTCCTATTACTCTGTTTTTAATTAAATAAAAAGTAACAAAAAAAAAGTAAAAAGTGACTTGACAAAGTTTAAACAAATTCATGATTTTCAATTTTATATAAAACTTTAAAAGTTTCTTAGAAAGTGCATTTTTTGAATCATGTTTTTATATCTATAAAAAAAAAAAAATAGCTAAATGCTGTGTTTTAATAGGTACTTGTAAAGGATATAAAAATAATATTAAAACATTTAAAACAAACACTTTTACAGTTTAATTTAGATATTTTTAATAAAAGTAGGTAGTTATAAATCTGGCGAACTAAGATTTTCAAGTCGAGGGGTGTTCAGATATGGAGGTCACTCCCTCTCCAAACTAAGCAACTGATTTTACAGTAAAAATAATATTTCATTCTTGAAAATAAATGATAAAAACAGCACACGTGTACAATAAATGTGTATAATTTTATAGACTTAAGAGCATGCTCGATTTTCAAGATGTTGTGTACTATAAGAAGTTTTTACTAATTTTTTTTAGCAAAAATGAAACAATTATTGAAAGTGGTATAAACATATTCTTTTAAAGTAATTTACAAGCATCATAATAATTAATATGTAATCCGTTGTCACATCATAACAATCTTAATAATATATCAAAAATTATATATTTTTCGATTAAACTATACAATTTGCATTTTGGCTAATGCAGTTAAAACAATTGATATAAATAGGAATGATTAATTCACAAACATCCAAATAATTAAAGAAAAGTATTCCAATATATAATTTATAAACTTATAGTTTTAATAACAAATTATGATACCTGTAGCTATTTTATATAATATTATATGCCGTTCGTACTATGATATTTTAATAACCATACTTATACAAGTACGTTGACGATTATAATACGAAACGTGTCCTCCACACAATATAATAATAAATTACTATGTTTCTAAATTTGATATCATTCAATGGGAAATCGCTGAAATATATAGAATATTCATATTATATATATATATATACATTATACATGTATATATTGTACATATTGTTATATCTTCAAGCGTTTCGAATGTTTTAAATCGCTTCAGTATTGGTGAACTTTTAGGTTCAATAAGTTTCGAAGTGAATTCGCTTTAAGTACAGTTAGGAAATGTGTATAATATGCATTTATGCCAGTGTTCTGTATCAGGTAATTGAAAAACTTTCTACTATTAATTTGAAGATTAAATTATTAGTAAGATCCTACTGCAAAGTTTGTTGCAAAATAATTTTGGCATGTAGGTATATACAAATTTTGTGATAAATGTCTATCGTTATTTTTATAAATCATAATAAATAATAATATTATATTGGCCGATCCACGACGAAATAATATGGTATCCCGGCAACTGCGTATAGTGCCTATATACTCGTATTACTCGGTCCACTTACCATAATTATTATTTGTTATCTATTATTTATTTTGATTAAACATGTTTAATTCTGTGAACACTGAACCAAGTGTATGCATACAATATTTTTATTAGGATAAGATCACAAATAAAGTCGAGGGACGTCAAGCTTTCATAATATTGATAAATATTATATTTTATTCCAGGAAATTCGTATCGTTCTCAAATTCGTTTACGTTACATGTTTACATCATGGACCGATCTATTGCTGTAGGTAGTAGGTATTACCATTGATTATATACAAATACTATATAGATTGGCCATCCGTAGGTATATAAAATTGTACGCGTGTTGAGTGGCGGATACTCTCTAGTGTAGGGAAATGTCTCCGTTTCCAGTGCTCGCACGAGCCAAAATCGACGTGACTACTGGCGTACTCTATGCCATCCGCCATAACTTCTGTTATGGCGTTATTCTGTTCATCGAATAAGGATAATTCTGTTCTGTTGTTAGTTATGGCGGATGGCATAGAGTACGCCAGTAGTCACGTCGATTTTGCGAGCACTGGAAACGGAGACATTTCAGTCATGACTGGAGTTTGGACTCCACTGCCGTGTCCGTCCGTCAAACTATAATGTATAAAATTGTTATGTTCGTATATTCTTCTGTTTTATTTTTATTTTTATACTGTTAACGCTTCGTATGTTTTGATAAATATATTATGTAATATACCTAAATAGGATAATATAATTATATTATATATTATATTAAAACAATATATTTCTAAAAAAAACATTTTTGAGCAAAAACTTATACTTTTCTACACGAAAACTTGAACGAACACTAAAAATATAAATTTATATCAGAAAAGCGTAAGTTGGATCGCAACTAGGTGCGAGTTTTTCGATGAGACCACTTTCAACGGGATAGCATTAAGAACGACGTTTTCTATACATTTGCAAGGTTCCTTTTAGTAAGTAAAAAATATAATTGTTTGTTAAATATAGCTGTACTTCAATATGGGGCCTATGTGGGCTTTATTGTCTCCAGTAAATTGTATTAATTACAGAATATCTATACAAGTCGAAATACAATATTTAGTCTTTAGTTATGTATTTATAGTGTACTTGAAAAGGAGCGTACACATCTGAGCACATTCAAGCCGAGCATGTGTTCTCACTTCAAGTTCGAGCCACATCTTCTCGAGTGGCTTGCGGTGTGTACCCATGCTCAGTCTGAATTTGCTCAGATGTGTACGCTCCTTAAGAAGACATTGCACCTGTACATTTTTTGTCTTCATCCATCTAATAGGCAATATAGCAAAATTATATTAAATATTAAGAGACATTACATTTATTGTTTTGCGTAATGTAATTTTGCTATATTGCCTATTAGAGACATATCGGAAACAGTAAATGCGGATGCGACGTCCTTTTAACGATACAATTTCACTGACAATGTTCACTTGAAATAAAAACCATTTAAATATCATTTACATTTCAATAAATATGTTTTTATAAACATTATTATTATTAAAGTTATTTGCTATGTAATATTACCTATTTAATAAAAATAACCTCATTTCCAAATTCAGATTAAAAGACGAATTTAAATATAATTTCACCAATTTTTTTTAAAAATGTTTGTATAGTTATGATATTATGAAATATTAAATAATAATGGTAATTTATTTATATAGTTTATTATATTTTGGTTCTGTTGTTACGGATGTTCTTATTGGATAATTTATTTGAGGTTATAGATAAAGTTGTTCATTATTATTTAATATTTATTTTAATTGTAAAATAAGCACAATGGTGTACTACTCAAAAGTTATAAGGCATAGCGCGGCAATTATTATTATTTTAGGTAATTAATTAACCACATCACTTAAAAAAAATATATCAAAATTTAACAACAAAAATCTGAGATTGTATAAAAAAAATTAAGTAAAATATGGGATCATTACGGTACCACGGGTAGGTCGGAATGTCCCATTCACTATGTACAACAGCTTCGGCTGAGTGAACGACCGGCTTAACCTCAGAGACTTCGGGTTTCGGGGGGGGGAGGGGGGTTGGCTCCGTGGTGGTTGTAGCAGGAATTACTCCGTGGTTCAAAGCTAAGCTTGGTTAGGTAGAAAAGTTCCTCGGTATTAGGGTGTCCGTTCGGGGTTAGCACGGAGTCTACGGGCCACCGAAAGTCTCGTGCGGTGCCACTCGCCCGAGGTTCAATATCGCTTTATCGGCGAGGAACACAGAAGGATATCGGTATCCATAAATCCGGCGATTGTAAGATAGGCACTCTTCGGACCAGTGTCGTACATCGGGACTGAGGTACGCACTCACCCGTGAATTGGTACGGGCTTATATTCCGGCCGATGCTCGTGGTCCACAGACGGCAAGGGACCGCTTAGGGGGTATGCCGGGTGCTCCCTGAACTACAAGAGGTATTGAATGGCATCTAGGTGTCGCGTGGGTTTTATCCCCTACCGGACTTGAAAAAACCCACTAATATTAATAATAATATTCGTATTTTAACAGCAACCTTAATATTTTAGTTGAATTTGGGAAAAAAAAGTCATAATTTAGTTTTATTATTAAAATGGAAATATATTATCACTATATACATAATTATATAAATTGTATTTATTCCATACTGCAGTGATTTAAAATACAAGAATACGCCATTTAAAAAACATATGATACATATTATAATAAAATTTTTTTTACTCGTTGCCTACTTATTTTGTCTTTTTACCCTGAATTTTGAACTGAAAAAAAGAGCCTTCCTATAGAGGATTTTTATAAGAAGAGGAGAAGAAATGGAATAGTAGATTTTCTGGCTGTATGTAGAAGAATAATGAACAAGTGTATGACGAATGTACCTCTATATTATTGTCATAAATGCAACAGAAGAAATATTTTTATTACGATTAAAAGAAAAGGAAAGGAAATTAAAAGGAAATTAAAAGGAAGACGATTATGACTAAACTGACATTGAATAGAATAATCAATAGTATGATAATATAAAATATACTTCGATGAGTATTTCCTTGATATCTAAATTCGTGCATAATTAGTAGTAATTGTAGATAATTGTAGTCGAAATCCATAATAATCAAAAAATATCTTTTATTCCGTGGATTATATTTCCAAGATACCAAAGAAAAACGTCTTGTCACAAAAATATAAAATAATAAAATATAAGTACCTAATTAAAAACACTAAATATTAAAAGTATTTGTAATCAAAATATATTTTGTAGGTACCTATTCCTAAAACTACATAAAACCAATTATTTAATATTTTATATATTATGAAAATAAATTTGAAAATACCTACCTAATTATGATTTGTACTGATAGGAGAGAATGAACGTAACTCAAAGAAGTAGCGGATCCAGGGGTGATGGGTAAATCACAAGGATTGGCCAGTGGTTGGTCAACAATGGTAAGTTGGCAACTTTATTAATAATAGGTAGTATTTGTTTTATAATTGATTTTATGCTGCTAAAAAAAAAAAATAATCATTTTTGGGGAGCGATAAGGGCCAACCTCCACATGGTGTTCCCCGGGTCATGCAAACAGGCTCTTATAAGTACACTATAAATGTATAAGTAAAGGCTAAATATTGTATTTCGACTTAAAGCTGATTTACTGTAGGTATATAGATATTCTATAAAAAAAAATTTCCGGAGACTACATAGTTCACTGTGGTTGCATATTGAAATACAGTCATATATTTTAACAAACTATTATATTAAAGCCACGTTCACACGGTGAAAGTAGCGCATGAGAGTAGTTGTTAAGATAGTACTCTCCCAAAATCATTTAAGTATAATATATAGGACGTGATAGGCACTATCACACTATCATGAAAATATGATAGTGCAAGAGTGACTATCATGCCCTACATATCATACATATATGATTTTTGGATAGTATAATCGTGACAGCTACTCTCATGCACTATTAACATTGAGTGGGCGCAGTTTAACTTACTGAAATGAACCTTACAATGTATAGAAAATTTTGTTCTACATGTAATCCCCACGCAATTGGTTTCGTCGTAAACTCCACATAGTTGCTATAAGTAACATAAGTTTTTTGACTTAAATTTATATTTTTAAGGGGTGTTTTGGGTGTTCAACTTTTCCTGTGTAAAAGTATCGGTTGGCTCAAAAATGTTTTTAAGAAATATATAGTTTTAATATTTAAAGATAAGTTGAAAATACTTACTATACGAAAATATCTGTAGAATGTCACAATGTGACATATATCACCGAATGATAAATTCATAAATTTGAAAACAGTAAATTAAAATTGAATTTCTTTTTATCTTGTGATATAGTCATAGGTAGTATAGTCAGAGGTAGTATAGTCATAAGTAGTATATTCATAGGTAGTATATTCATAGGTAGTATATTCATAGGTAGTATAGTCATTAGGTAGTATAGTCATTAGGTAGTATAGTCATTAGGTAGTATAGTCATTAGGTAGTATAGTCATTAGGTAGTATAGTTATTAGGTAGTATAGTCATTAGGTAGTATAGTCATTAGGTTGTATAGTCAAAGGTAGTATAGTCATAGGTAGTATAGTCATAGGTAGTATAGTCAGAGGTAGTATAGTCATAGGTAGTATAGTCAGAGGTAGTATAGACATAGGTATTATAGTCATAAGTATAGGTGCTTATATCAAAAAAATAATGAATACATTTTTTTTATATCTATCTAAATTGAAAAACCTGTGGGGGCCACACCCGTCCTGTCCAATTTTTTTAAAATCAAATTTCAAACTTAAAATTTCTAAATTAAAATTTTAATTCTAAATATAGCTATATAATACATATGTGTATTTGGTATTTATTGTCAATTTCTTTATCTGGTAAATTTAATTGAAATTTCTTTTTATTTTTGTTTTTTTTTTTTTAAATAAAAAATAAATTTTAAATAAATTTTTTTATTTAATTTTTGTCAATTTCTTTATCTGGTAAATTTAATTGAAATTTCTTTTTATTTGGCCATATAAAGACATATATAATTATAAGCCTTTTTAGACGGTGAATTCATCAAATTGTGTCTTTGAAGAAATAGCAAATCTTTTATTTTCAAATTTCAAGAATAAGGAAGAAATACAAAAAGCCCTTCTTGACCTACAACTAATCTGGAACATTTTAATGAGATGAATTAAAAAGTCGGATCAAAACGTAACAGAGTAGTTACAGATCGATATTGATTGTTTGTTATATTTTTCTTGCAAGCAGATGAAAGCACTGATATATCTGATACAGCTCAACTACTTGTTTTCATAAGAATATTGATAGATGATTTTACATCAAAAGAAAAATTACTTTGCATGGTTTTGTTAAAAGGAAGAACAAGAAGTGTTGATATTTTTAATAGTTTTATGGAGCGTGTAAATTCGATGAAATTGCCACTCTTTAATCTAGTGTCAATAACTACCGATGGATTAACATCAATGACAGTACACAAACAATGGGTGTATTGCATTATGTCTAAAAGATGGTGATTTTCCTGACTTCCTGAGCTACCATTATATTATTCATTAGTAAGTTTTAGCCAGTAAAAGGCTCAATACAAAAGATGTAATGGATACATCCCAAAAAATAGAAAATTCTACCAGAAGAAAATATCTCTTAAGATGTATATTTAAAATGTAAATTGAAAATAAGGAAGTATATTTCATTTTGTACATGGACCTAAGATGGCTCAGTAGAGAAGTAGATATTTCCAATGTTTTCGTAATTTTTTGAAAGACATTGTTAAATTTTTGGAGGAAAAAGGTGATAGTTTTTAACAAATGCGCGATGTTTATTAACTTTGTGATTTAGCGTTTTTGTCCAATTTCACAGACCATTTAAGTGATTTAAACTTGAAGTTATAAGGAAAAAATTCAGTAATAATTGATTTAATACATTGTATTTCAGAATTTAAGGTAAATTAATTCTTATTAGAGATTTTGAAAAAAAAAATGTTAAGTGATTTCCAAACTTAGAAGATCATACATGAAGAAATCCCGACGTTTTTTTCGATCCAAAAAAGTATACGAAAGAAACAATACTGTTATTGATGATTTTGACGTACGATTTTACGACTTCAAGAAACTTAAAGATGTGCTACAATTTATCAATTTTCCATTCAAGGGGAATTTAAATACCTACCTATAATACTGTAAAAAAAGGCGTACAATTGTTTCACATTGACGAAATATCTCTTGAGGATGAGATGATCAATCTGCGATGCAACGTCTCTTAAAATCTAGATCGTCGGAAAATAATTTTTGGCACTTGGCAACAAGGAAAAATACCTAAATTTGAGACGATGTGCTCAATCAGTTAAATCCTGTTTTGATATTGCAGATCTGAAATGATTCGTCAATCTTTAGTTTAATATAATTTGTTAAACTAATGCTCATAGTTATCGGAATTTCCAATTTCCAGTTGGTTTCTAATTTTATATTTTTATTGCGGTCATTGTGGGAAATCCCGTTTTATATAAGTAAGGAATTGAAAAATGAATAAGTATTTTGAATGCTTCAACACCAAGTTGGATATTCATTTTGGACCTTTATCTAAAATTTACATACACTTTTTTTGCGTTTAAAAATCTGTTGTAACCCTACATGCGAACAATCAATTTTTCTGTATTTGTTAATTATAGTATATTTTGATCTAACTATACGAATAGATTTTTACCCAAATATTATTTTTATAAATATCTTTTGTATGGTCAAAACATTTGTAAAATTGTCTTTTTAATTTTAATAATTGTTGTTCAAGAACAGTACATCAATTAAATTTATTCAATATATTTTTCTGACTCATATTAAATATATCAAATGTGTAGTTTTATACTCGATTTGTCTACAGTTTTTATTTTAGTATTTTTATTTCATTTTATTTTTTATTTTTTAGTTAGTATTTTTGAAATGCCTCAATTTTGTTGGTCAATGTAAAAGGATTAGTGTGTGGATTCGCGTATACTTCAATTTAGCTCATTTAGAATTGAAAATAAATTGGAATAATAAGTAAGTTTTTTTCAAAAATATTTTAAAATATTTCTATATTGAGTTCATACAACCGAATACAATTTTAAAAAACCGAGTTCATACAACTTTCTTCATTATAACCAATGAACGTGTGTGTATTATCAAATTTTTTCAACTTGAATCCATTTTTTCACACATCACCTTATAAATACGAGTATTTAGGGCACTAACCCGAACAAAGTTTAAAATTTTTATGCATATATCACATAGATTTTCGTTTATATCATTAGCAGCCAATGATTATATTAGCACACAATGAATGAAACAGTGAGTTGATACAATGTTTTATGAGCAATTTGTTGAATATACGTGTCACAAGACCATTACATTTTATTATATACTATACATACGTTTAGCATAAAAAATTTATTTATTATTGAATTCCTATTTTTTTTTTTTTTTTGTATTGATTTAAATCACATGTGGTGACCCTAAATAATTTGTTGGTGACCTCCAAGTCAAGAATCATTGGTTTAAAATATATACATTTTCAGATTTACATTAGCATAACACTATTCGTCAAAAATTGTACGACAATATGAAATTATAGTGTTATTGAGTTGTTAAAAAAATTAACCAAAATAAAATTATACAATAATGTTTGATAGTATATTATTGTATTAAATAATATATATTTGTATTATACTTCAACCCATGGAATTTATTATCAGTGTCTACAATCCATTCTGGTTTAACTTTAACCAGGGTTGAAAATAGCGGGGGATAATAAACTAAAGTTAATTCAGTCAGGCAAATTGATTTTCCGTACGTAAAATTGTTTAGGGTATGACATTTTTTTTTTTTGCTTATCTGCAGTTGGTCAATTATTTTTTATTATTAGAGCCAGCCAAATCGACCTCATCACCCCCCTAAAAATATTGCTTCGTTGCGTTCCTGGATAAAGCTTTCTTTGTAAATTCTCATATAGTTACATGGATAACGTTATTTACTCGTTATATATTATTGCATTCAAAATTAACCTCCGTATCTTGGCTTGTAGACGTTGTTCATTAATATAGTGTTTAAACAGTCTTAATCTTACCCCATTCGTTGTAATAATATGCTCTCTGTCGTTGTTTTTATGTTTAAGCTGATGAATTTCCGTAGGTAGGTATAAAAAACATACTGTTTAGTCACTTTTTTTACGTTCCAAAATATTACATTTAAAAATTTAATTTATAACTTTTTATATATTTCGTCACTACTCTCTTGAAAGGATATTGGTATATTGATTACATAAAAACTTTCATACACCTCAGTACCTAATACAATATATATTATTTCTATTAAAAATAAAGTTTTTATCATGTTTGGCCTAGTTATGCGTAACCTCTCAAACTTCAATGACCTGCATTTAATTTTAAGTGCATATGTATACATGTATATTAGATCTCAGTTAGAATATATTATTCCAATTATTTTGAATAACTATCAACAATATTTTATAATAATAATTGATAGGTAATTATACTGAAGATATACAGATTAAAGTTCTTTCTTTTATCTGCATTAAATGTAATATCAAAAGGCCTCCAATTTTAAAGTGACAACGAAATTTTATGTTTTCTAAATGTATTGAATTTCTATTAGAGGGATTAATTAGTGATATCCTTATATGCTATTTTTCATTATCATCATCATCTTCTTCTTCTTCTCTGCCTTTTTATTTATTTATTGTTCATATTTAGGGACGGACAAATATGTTAGGTACTTTTCTACATTAATTAAATATTAAATAGTAATATTTATTTATTAATTAATTTAATTTATTTAATTTATTTCTTTGAAGTCTAATTTATTTTAAGAATAATTCTTATACTGTCAAATAGACCTAGATTTTTTTTTATTCATCTTTTTTCTAATTTATTAATTTTATTCGTAACTAATATTCATAAGTATTGTACACTTTACTTAATATTCTAAGATAATTATGTAAATGTTAATATTGACTTATATTTTTGGAAAAAGATAGATACCAAAGTTAGATAACAGGAAAATGTATCGTACTCAACTGCAAATAATTCAGTTATAACAGTAAAAGAATATTGTAAATGTAATTGTAATATGTTGAAATACGTATGTGCAAAATAAAAATATATAATATTGTGACTTCTGGTATATAATATAATAATATTAATTGATGATAAATTTTGTATACCTACCTTCATTTTTTTAATTATTCATCATTATTATTATTAATATATGTTTATGGAGTCCACATGATCGAAATGCGTATTTCGGAGCACGAGATCTCCGGTTCGACTCCTAGGTAGCAAATGAGGCCACCAACGAGTTTTTTCTTGCTGGTGTAAGTAGATCATATTTACCAAACCAGACCAATAAATTGGTAGCTTGTTGTAGCTATAAGTATTATAGTATATACTATAGGTATTCCTTGAAAACTTACTATTATTAAAACGACCGTCTTATAATCGTTAAATTATTATTCATTATCAAGATATATCTAAAATTTTATAGGTAGGTACTTACTATAATTTACAAATTAAAAATATACATATTTAAAAATTTTACATGATTGAATACATGAAACCATAAAAGCTGTGATGAATTCATAATAATTAATATTATAATTTTTAATTACTATTGCTATTTTTTTCTGTTGCACTACAGTACTTTTGTTATTGTTTATATTATATTTAAAATGAAAATCTTTTTATAATATAATAAAATATTTCCCTTGTAATGAACTTGTTCTGTGTAGTCCATTGTTCTTTCCAAATAAATAAATAAATAAAGTGAATAAATACAATTTTTAATTTAATTGTAAACTCCCGACTTGTATCATGTTTGTAAAATGTTTGTATCATAAAGTGCCGAAATCTCAAACATCAAAATTACAATATTTTTAGTTTAAACTGTATAATACAAAACTATCATGGCATTATGAACTTGGAACGTAGTGATCCGTGTTTTTGTTATACAATAATGTGTTTTTATTTTATATTATATCATTTATATTGTGTATACAATATTTTAGTAAAAGGATCGGAGTAGGAGTTTGATAAAAAGATTTCTGGTTGTAAATTCATTCTAGTGAATACTTTAAAATTGTCACATTTTAATTTTTCAGTAGTTTTCTTAGACATAAAGGAAAACTACTAAAAATAAAGGTACAAATTGTTATAAATTGAAAAAATATAATTTATTCGATAGACTTAACATTAATATATGTTTATAAGTCACATGTGACCAAATTTTCCACTATCCTGTATCTGGATTTTGTGCATAACTTTTATATACTAGTTAAAGTTACGCTAATAAGTTAATAGTTATTAATACATTTTAAACTTAAATACCTAATTAATTTTATGTACCGTTAACTTATTTAACAATCTAGCTTAAAGAATAAGTATGATAGTAATTAATTAGTTAATTTGTATTTGTTCAAAGTTAAATTTAAAAACAATTATTAACTTGAAAGTTAGGATCAATATTTTACTACAAAGGAACATATTTTTAAACAATTATAAAAATAATAGAGTGAAAAATGAAAATAATTATTACCTAACTCATTATTTTAAGCTGATATATTAAGATTGCCTACAATTAGCTATTATTCAGTTATTATAAGAAAAATTGACTGTTAGATGAAATAAATATAAAACCGTGAATAAAAAAAATTCCACTTTTTCAACAGGATTTCTTATTTTGCGTCTATTTAACTTCATGCAATACATATATTATATATTAGCAGTGTAATTATAAATTGTAGCATTTCGGTCAGTATTTATTTATTAAATTACAACTATAATATCCAAAACTAGATAAGAGATCACAGTTGATGTTCTCGTTTAAAAATGTAACAATATTAGTGTAAACTTTAAATAAAATCAACACAAATGCCACAATTTAAGAACTGGTTAGTGTGGTATTGTTTTTTTTCTGAATATTGCTTGTTAGATAAATAAGAAATGCGGACGTGATGTCCTCTTGACTGGGTTAATTTAGCTTGAATCAATTTCAAGCTTTTAATCGTGACTTTATAGTTAAGTCATAAATGAATTAATTGTGACTTGGAACTTGGAACTATATTAAAAAAAAAAAAAAAAAAAAATGTAATTGACTTAACTTTAACTAGTGAATTTCATCATTAACATTTTCTATCCTTGATATTTTACACTTGAAAAATACGTATTTATTTTGTATTTGTTGCTTTTGGGTTCTCTTTTGAATATTATCATTATAGATGCTATTATTCGATAAGAACCACCGGGGAAAAGCAACAATCAAAATAGTTACCGGTTGCGGGGTGTAAGGGTTTGTTCCGGCGGATGCCTGTGGTGGTGTGCACACGCAAAAAATCCTTTTCTGGCCAAAAGTTGCAAAAAAAAGAAAAGAGAAAAGGAAACGAAAAGAGGAAAAGAGGGAGCGACTTGCTCGCCGGCGCGCGGTGGTGGCGGCAGCGGCTGCGGTGGCGATCCGCTTTCCGCCCGTGTTTACTACCCCTGGGAAACAGTAGTGTAGCCGACCACACCGCGAGCTGGACGTTCCGAGTGCGTGGTGCTGTGTTCGTCAATTTTGGATTTTGGTTTTTTTACAGAGCACCTGTAGCTATTATCTCGTCCTGTTGCACTATCACAAGGTCTAACAGTCGAACAGGTATTTATCATCCATCAAAAATATAATATTATAGTGTATCGCTATAGCTCTGTTGAACCGAAATGTATTGTGAATCGCCAATTTTTGAAAAAGTACACATTTTATAGCATTTTTACATTTTTCTTATGAACTATGTTTTGAATTGATGTTGGAAAAAATCAATTCGTGTCATTATCGAATACAGAGAATCAACAGATTTTAAATCAATATTAGACATTTAAAAATGTTTTCGCGAATAAACTGAAAATACCGAATTTGAACATTTTGATTCTGGCCCATGCATTAAGTTGTTAAAACGTACAACAACACGTTAAAATATGCATACAAATTATCGAGTATAATACATATATTTGGAAGTAATTTTTAATCTAATAAATAATATAAAGCTAGGTATACTATTTCGATCGATCCATTTTGATCCAAATGTATAGTATATATCATAAATATATGGATACATTATATGTGTTTAGAATTAATTGTGTACTCCGCGTTTAAGCAATATGCTTATAAAACGTAATATATTATTAAAATCAACATGCGACTGGAATATTTAAGTCCGTTCTAATATCGATCGAGCACCGAAACTGTCAACAAAGATATACATTATATATTTTGTAGAAAATATAATTTAAATAAAAATAATTGTTTTGGTTGGATTATGGTTATTTTTTTTACATTTTTGGAGAAATTTGATTTTGAATGTACATTTTTTTTTCAATATTATCTCCATTTTTGATATGTGTATGTCTTTTGAGAAATTTAAATCGTAATATTATTTAATCCCGTTTGATTCTATGTACTAAAACAGGTGATTTAATATAAATACGAAAATTGTGATCAACTTTGAAATTTTGGAACACATTCATATACTTGTACGTTTTGACTACCAACATGTACGTACAAAGGAAGAGTTGATTATGTTGAGAGGGTTCAGTGCCAATATAGGAAAGTCAGTGACCCAAGGACTGGTTCTCTTTGAATAGTTATTTCCGATAAATTTATCGGAAAAATGTAACGAAAGTGTATTTTTCAAAATTATTTGTGCGTAGAGAAAAATTATTTTAAAAATGAGTTATTAACGTAATAATGGTTATCATGTAAAGATATAGTTTTGAAAATTAATTCTATTTTACTATTCATTTAATTTTAGTAGGACGTAAATATTGCTTTAATGGTCGTAAATCGTCAGTTTTTATAATGTTTTGAGTTTAAAATGAACAAATTCTCTGCTTCTCCTATAATCCTTATATTTTGAAATTGTTCAATACATTTGGTTAAATCTACAGTACCTATTATATATAATATATAGAATCAAATGGTCTTAGAATTCAAGAACTTTTCTCGTGGGCTATTTGAGAAAACCATCAGGTAGATTCATTTGGTTCTGAGTCCACGATATTCCTTGAAAAAGATAAAATTAATTGATGAAAAATAATTTCAACAATTAATATATTGATTCAAGATTTTTATATTATATGTAATATCATATGATGAAATGTTTCAAGCTAATTTTTGAATCCATTTTATGGTAACTGTAAGGAGTTGACCCCTTGTTATAGAAATCCTATATAGTTACGCCTACGTGCTTGGACAATAACATTTTAGACTTTAAACACGTTTCGATCGTCTTTATATAAATTGTCTTCGCCGTGCCTACTCTCGTTTCAATTTCGCACTTCTATAGTATATATATGGTCATATACGCACTTTATATAACTCATATTTAATGCTAACGGCTATGTATGAACCATATATGAACGTGACCGGTGACTCTAATGCATTTATCTGAAAGCAATTCGAAATAATATAATAAAAACCAAAATTTAAAATATGAAAATTTCAAGTACTTATATAGAAACTAATGGTCAGTAACATAAATAGTAAGTACCTAATACAATATTTAACTTTTTTTTCATTCCGTGTAATATCTTTACTATAGTCAATAAATCTTACATTATTTATACGAAATAATAATTTATCATAATGATTGATATCCAATATACCTATATATATCGAGACCGCACAATTTGCATATTATATTAATTTGTTCGATCCATATAAAATATTTAATATTAATATTTTATTACCATAAAATTTAATTTTAATTTCTACGAAATTAAAATAGTTCCATTATACATTTTGAATATATAAACATAATATATATTCGATACACAGCATAACCTAAATAAATGCATCAAAATTTATAATATTATGTAAGTATAATTATTAGATTTATAATTTTTGATTTTAAATATGATTAAATAAAAATAATAGTATTATATAGTATGTTTATCTACCTATATAATTTTATAATGATTTTGATACAATTTACGTATGTTTTAAAAATATTCGGGATACAATAATTGTTTACACAGATAAAAAATATACCTGCTATGAAATGCAATTTACGTATATTAAAAAAAAATATACCGATCTGGTCGCAATTTACATAAAATATAAGGAAAATGGGATACAATTTACAGTGACCCCTGTAGATAAAAATAATTACATTTTGTCGTAAAAAAAAATGTACAAATTAAATAATAGACTGTAAATTTACCGAGTTCACATCTCTATCCATGATTATAATTACTGCAGTAAATGAGAATATTTTTCGTAAAGTAAGTTTTGTATGTGCGCTAAATATTTACGAGACGTGAACAATTTTTAAGCAATTATATATAAAGAAAACCGACGTGATGGTCTTGTAACATTGTGTATCTTAACGAGACTTAAATTAAGTAAAAGTTTAATTTTTCTTTTTCTTCTGTATTAAAATGATAATTACGAATTTGTTTACTTTGAAATTCCAAAATATGTTTTAAAGTAATATAAATAATACGTTTTACGTATACTTGTATAATTTATTATGGTATAGGTATAAGTACTAAAAAGTATAAAATATATAAAATAATTTTGTCACAGAATTTTATTACAGAATTTTATCACAGAGTTTTACTCGTAACATTTTATATAGATAGGATATTTAATTTAAATTATTTTACCATCATATTCTAATATAAAAATATAATAAAATACATTATATAGTAGTTATTAGATAGAAGTTAATACCAATTTAAAATTTATCATTCGTTTTCATTCATTAATACATACTTATTTTCATTTAATGAAAATGTTTTCAAATGTTTGCATATAATATACTTATATTAGTAATTTATATTATATCTTTAAACTTTTATTTTTTCCTCTTATACCTGTATTATATCATCAGGTCTAGTTGCCAGTTGGTTATATTTAAATGTAAAATGCGTTATCATTGATTACTACTTTTTATATTTATGGTTATCTTTTTAAGAAAAATGCTTCTCTCTATATATTATTATAGGTATAACTTTATTTCGGTCAAAAATTGAATATAGGTAATCTAAGTCTATGATTTGTTTGCATAAATCAAAAATATAGTTCAATATTAATACTAAAATTTACTATAATAGACAAGAAATAATAATTTAATATTATGATTTGTTTTTTTTTTAATTTTCACCTTAATATATATATTTTTTTTTATTTCTTTTGTTTACGATTAATATAATTTTACAGAACGAAAATTTTACTATAAATTATTATTGTTATTTAAATGAAATTAATTTTGTATTAAAAATATATATTTAAATACTACATTATTACTTTATTATACATTTGGTAAATACACACATAATATATCTTATTATACTAAATGTTTGTGTAGTGTATAATACTCATTTATGAGTTTCTTCGTTGATAAATTTTAGTTTTTTATTTATATTTTTATTAAACCATGATTTGTAATATTAAATTACGATTCAACGTTTTTTAACGGAAAAGAGATGTGATCCTTCGTATTTGATTTTCTTGATCTCTAATCGTTTGTTATAATAATAATAAGAGTTTATGGACGGGGAATATTTTGAATAGGAACGTGATAGAATATCATCGATGATGTAGTATTATTATTCTTCATATCTCCCCTCCCTCAAGTATTTAAAACTTGTAAAACCTTAACCTATGCGGCCTTGAATTCATTCAATATTTTCCGTTATTGAATCGAATATTTTTGGGGTAATTGTATCCATAAAATAGGATATAAAATGCGTCAAAATTTTGTTTGTTGTATGTGATTGATTATTTATCGGTTCAATCCGGTAAAGATGTTACATAAAAATGTATGAGATAATCGTTATGTCCTTTGAAATCCTATAATATAAAACGCTAACTTTTCTTAGCCGTTTTTTTCATAAGAACGTCTTATAAATTTATTCAATTTTCCGGTCCATTTTCGAGTATTCTTTTATCGTTACCATTTTCAAACTGTTCTCCGGTCGTTTTAACATTTTTACGCCTTTCGTTTCACTATGTTTTCGCCTTTTCTCCGAGCTTTTGGTGCCTGGAAGAAAAACGAGTTTCCAACTCACCTTTCGTTAGCATAGCTCGCCTTCCGTCCTTTGTCACTCGACGTTCTCCAGCGCTATCGTATTATCAGCCCGAACTTCCGAAATCGGCGTCAGCGACCTTGCGCCATGTTTTTCGGACGACGCGTCGTATTCACGTTTCCCGGTTTCCTGAATCCCGGACCAAACGTTATTCACGTTATTTTGCGTTCCCGTACGATATTGTTACGATGTCGAGCCCCCCTCCCTGTGTAGCTTATAATATTTATTAGGCTTGAGTTTTGCACGGTTACTCATATCGGTTAGTTAGGTCATTCGATAAGAATTAGTGTTTAGATGCGTAGGGTCTGAGGTTCGATTCCCATTCGCCCGTTAGGCAGGTCTAAATATAATACTGTACACGGCGCGCCGCTGCCGCCCTGACTAACGAAAGCCAACCAAGTTTTTTCCCCGTTTTTCATTATTATTTTGTATTAAGGTGCGTCCACATTTGAGCAAATTCGTGTATTTTGTATTTTAAAATCATATCTTTTTTACCGCTCGTTCCCGTCAGATCGGGACGTCCGTTCCAAATTCGCGTAGATATATATTATCTGTCGATATACGTAACGATGTCGTCCGTTATTTGAATAGTTTAAATACGAGAAATTTCGACCACTTTATCATCAATTTTGTAGCTTAATGGAAACGGGAATGAACTTTCAATACCGGTACGCCGATTCGAATCCCACTCCACCTATCTTTCTTTTTACGACTTTTTTTTATCCGATATTCGAAATCGTAATATATTTTCTTATCATTTTTTTTTTGTTTATTTGAATTAAATTTTGTACCTACCTATTTTATTTAATTAAATTATGCGTTATATAATTATACCTTGTGACGAGTCCGTATTAAGTATTTATATGTATCTAGTTTATTCATAGTGTAGGTAGGTACCTATACTATAGTTTTTATATCTCATAGTAATGAATTTAATCGTAGGACTTCCGTAGTATTCTTCACAATTTGGATTAAATTATATTAGGTAGATATATGTTTAATCCAAATTTCGAACATATCGACCTGACGACAATGGTCATATAAAAATTCGAGAACGAAAAGTCCGAATGACTTCTTATGTTCGGAGTAGGTACCTACTATATTTTATTATACATTATTTATATTTTATACCCATATTATATTTAACGGTAAATGTATTTTAAATTGTCAGATTTTATGATCTTTTTTTAGAATTTTGATTGAATTTATAGTGATGTGTAAATATCCGATAATATAGTAAGTTTGATCGATTTTCATATTACTTAGGTATTTTGTCAACCTGTTCATTGGAAACACTTTAGAGATGAACAATTATCTTCTAGAATGCGAACGTCAGTTTCTGACGTAGGCGGAATATTTTTAAAATTAATTAATTAACAATTAATATTATTCCTGATAAAATATAAAAAGTATATGAATTGAGCTCAAAATTAATTGTACTAATTAAGTGTTATACTAAAAAAAAGTTACAATTATAACGTGCTACACTCAAACCGAGTTATAAATTCAAGGTTTCGGACTCAAACGAAATTAAATTTACAATTAGCCTGTCCTAAGAAGATTTACACTTACAAAGAGTTGTACCGGGTAAGTGTTGCACTTAAGCTAGTATGTATATAAATTGTTGGTACCTATACTTAAAATTATTTAGCAATAATATGTCAAGAAAACATTTTTGCATTTAAGATAAAAACATTTTTTAAATATAGAAATTAATCTGACATAAATATTATGATTGTGTAGCATGTGAGAAAGAAGAGCTTTTAGAACTTTTTTTAATATTACATTAATGCATTTACAAAATTTGATCAAGTATACAAATTACTATATTTTAATCATTATTATGTAATAGATTCATAAAAAAACAAATAGTTGAGCATAATTTTGGTGGTTTTTTGATAAAAGTGGGTTTGCGATGACTATAGTTTGTGAAAATGTATAATCAGAAAATTAAACGGAAATATTTAGTATAATAAACGATGTCATGTCTTCGAACGAATATTTAAAAAAAAATATTAATTAAGAACAAAATGGTGGATGTCAAAATTAAATACCTACTGAGAATTTCGACGAAAACGCGCTTGTTATTATAACGAATTGTACAAATGTGTAAATAATAATGAAAATATCCTTATCGTCCAAAAACTATTTTTTCTTATATATTTGTTAAGCCTATGGAATAATTTTAATTAAATCAATGTGATATATTTTTAGATACTCTTGTCAAAAATTTTAAAAATAAAGTTTGAGAAAACTATTGATAAATTAAATGAATTATACCTAAGCGACTTTATCATGTCGCTGTTTTTGATTCGAAGCGTTTGTACGTAATATTTTGTATTATTTTCGAACTTTTATGGATTTTACGTGACATATTCAGAGGAAAATAACTGTATTCAAAGAATATGTAAACATAAAAATATCATTTGTTTTAACCTATTTGATTCTATACGTTATATTATGATCTCTTAAATTGTTGTAAAATTCACGGTGACCAAAAAATTGTATATAAAATGATATTTTCGCCGATCGCTTGAAGGGAATACCTAAATTATATTACTTGTAGCTTGTGCTAAGAATAATTAATTGTATACATTAATGTGCTTGCGTGGTGCTTGTACGTAACACGCGAATCATTAAGTTAGGTTAGGTGAAGTTGTAAGATACGTTAGGTTAAGTTAGGTTAGGCCATGCATAATAATATAACATGCCGTATACACGAATATATTATAGTAGCATTTAATAAGTATATTGTGTTTAAATAGTAATTTTTTTTTTCATATTTATAATAACTTACATGGTATACGGTATTATAATATAATACAGCTAAGTCATCGTAATGGGTTTTCGAGAAAAATAAAAAATAAAATGAAATTACCGCCGTCGCTCCACTATACTACTATATGCAGCGCGTGACAAAAATTTGCAAATGCCATACTGAATAGGTACTATACTTGTGTACATAATGTTATACACAGTCCTTTGTCAGACAAAACAATGTATACACACCACGGGGATTCGTGCGGGGGACGAGAACAGGAGTTTCTACTTAAATTCTTCAAAAAGGGTCACAGTAAAATAAAGTAAATGATTAAAAACACTACGGGAAAGACATGTGACGATAGCTACACGGCTTTTGAGTATAAAAAATATACGGCTTTGTGCTACAAGTAACTACTATACTGTATATAGTAGTTAAATTAGTATATTAAGTACCTATCTATATTTACTATATATTCAAGGATGGGAAAAGTTAACGATAAAATTAACTAGCTAAAATTAAGTTAATTCAAAAAAAAAAAATTTAAATAGTTTATAGTTAACCTGATATATTAAGTGACTTTAAATAATAGTTATTCAAAAGGTTAGTTTTTTTTATCAATAATATACCTATGAATTTTATGAATAATATTATATTTTTTTCATAAAAACGCTGCAATAGCAGTTAATTACAGGTAAATATGGATACCTAAAATAATTGGTTAAATAATATGTTACGTATTTAAATGTATTTTTACCTAATAAAACTTTAATAGGTAATAATTATATTTACCTTATTTTGAAGGAACAAAAATTAACTCAATATCTAGTAAGTTATTCGTTTTCTTACAGATTTTTTTAACTAGATAATTTAATAAGTTATCAGCATACCCAAGTAATTAGGTAGTTACGTTGAAATGTTAACAATAACTTAATTATTCAACCTAAATTTCATTACTTGATGTTTATTCTTGGTTATGTATTATATATAGGTAATAATAAAGTTATAGCAGTGACGTGTACAGTAACTAGAAAACTCCATTGTTGGGAAAATAATATATTGTCTTTTTTAGTATAGGTATCTGATTATAAAGGGAACGTCATTTTAAAATCAAATTTTAAGGTACTAAAACATAGTTTTATCAAATGAAAGTGATCCAAATAGACATTGAATGTAACGTACATAATATTTATAATGATCTAATTATTGACAATTTGGAAGTTACTACATTTGCATCTACGAGGAATTATATAAAAATTAATATTGTTTTCAGTAGTAAAAATATTTTAAACAAATAAAAATACATTATTTTAGAGTTATAAAAATATCCAGGATTACATATTTAGAAGACAACGTCGTCGGTGCAGTTTATTTGAAATATTAGTTATCTATGAAGAATGTTATAGGTACTGTGATTTAAAAAGTATTTAAAAAAGGATATATGGAGGAGATGAATACTTAAAAATTTTTTTAATTCTGATGAGCCGTTATCTATGAAATATTGTTATCATATTAAAACTAATTTATTTATTAAACTAATTAGTTAATTTGAAAAATTTGATTATAAGAAGAACAAAACGCATTTAAATTTTAAACGTTCCAAATAGTCATTGGATTACCTGGTTTTGTCTGAACTTAAGGCCAAGTGCAAAAACCGTTCTTAGTCTAATTACAAAACTTACATAATAAACATTTTTTTTTTTCAACAAAATACTTATATGACGGCAATCTTAGACAGAATCATTCCATTCCTTCCTCCATCCATTTTAATGATATTTCTTCTAATTCCGAAGCTGAAATAGCTTATCTATTTTTTATATACTTTTACTCCTCCGTTATCTTACCATCACATTCAGCTATCTCTTCTACCACTAATTGTGATAGCTAAACTATTTTAATTTATTGTCTACACTCGTATCAAACTTAGTTGTAACTATATAATGATGGTTAATTACTTACTTTTAAAATATATTTGAAATTTAATTAGGTACATGTTATTATTAGTTTATATTTTACGTACAATTTTTTTGATAATTTCTTAAAATGTCCAATATAAAATTATAGGTGTGTGGCCTTCGATTAAAACATTAATTTTATTGGTTTTTTTTATTGGTTTAACTTCAAATATTAATAAGTTTATTTGAAGTAATAATACTATATGCATTTTATCTCGATATTTTTTTTAATTTTTACTTAAAAAAAATAATAATAATAATAATAACCTATATTTTTAATTTAATGTTTCGAAATTGAATATTTTGATGCATAAATATTGTATATTGAACCAACAATTTATTATTTAAATGTGTTTCAAGTTGAAGGGTGCATGGAAAAACAGTTACATAATTATATATATATATATATGTATACAGTCTTCCATCAAAAATCCCCTCTTTGAAATTTTAAGTGTAAATAAATAATAAACGTACGGTTCATTATTCAATATTTATAGGTATATAAAAATTTTCAGGATAAATATTCTGCGTCGGAATATAAAGTTAAATACTATCGATTATGTTCATATATAATTTAAAAATCACTGAGATAAAAACGTTATAAAAATTAGTATCTATTGTAAAAACTTAAAATTCAATTTTTAAAAAATATTTATAAACACAAAAATGTATTTAAAAAATTAGTATTTTGTGTTAAAAGAATTATATAATATATAATATTTATTATTTTGTGTTGGAAAATAGTTTTCTGATATAACTACTTAAAATAAATAATAAAATGTCTTATTCTATAAGAGTTATAAATAATATTGTTAAAATAAATTAAAATAATTTTGAAGATTTGTATTTTCGAACGCTTTTATTGTGAAGGGTATTTGGAGTAAGACTGTTTGGAGGTCAAATTTTAGAAAACAAACGAGAACCCCTACTTATTTTTAGTAGGTACGTATAAATATATTTTTAATGAATTTTAGTTGTTAAAAAATATTTTTAAGGCAAAACTGTTTGTCCGATAGGGATTAAATTTTTTCAGAAATTACATTATTTGGCAAGATCTATATTGGCTCCAGGTCTTTATAAGCCTAAAAATCAAATATATATATAGGGTATTGTCAATATAGGCTAATTTTCAAAATGATCAATGAAAAGGTAGTATCACAGATGAAAATTATATATTCTACGACTAATATAGTATTATTTTAAAGCAAAATATTTTGAATCGTGATATATAAATCTACGTTTATTATACATTCTACTAATTTAAATATTTCGCTATAAAATATTTCTACAACGTTTTGGCCTTAATTATTCCATAATAATAATTACTCCATATAGATATTATGATTCGAAAAGTTTTTCCTTATGTATAGAAATAGAAAAATTGGTTGACATTAAGTAATGCGAAACACATTTTTACTGTGACATACGAATAAAATAATGCATTGATATGACAGACAAACATAACGGAGATATAACGTATGTGGGCGAACTGATGTTTTTTTACCCGAAAGCAAGAATAAAGCAAGTTTTTTTTATTAACTTTGTGATTTTCATTTTACTTGGTAATGAAATTAAATATACACAAGGTAGCTCCAGTTCGATATAGACTCGAGAACGTTAGTTCGACGACTACTATACGCTACCGACTTCTTATCGGCTATACGGACCCCGAGACCAGTGCATACCCAACTTGAGGTGAAATAATATGTGGATTGTAAAACATTATTATAATACCTACGTATTTTGGAGGCGATGTTTTCATCTTTATTCTATATACTATAGGTTAGATGACGACTCTGTGAACTATTTTGTATAAAAGAATTTTGACTGTTTTGAGTCATCAGAACACCTACCTATGTTTTTTATGTTTGGCGCACCAGTGGCGGCTCTAGCATTCATTTTTTTTTTTGGGGAGGGGGAGGCCAAAATTGAGTCGATGACTTATTTTTTGCTTATTATTATGTATAATATATAAAAAAAAAATTACATGATTTTAGGACTTGGGATGCATGGCCTCCTTGCCCCCCTCCTAAAGCCACCACTGTGACGCACTTAAGTGTTTTCAAGTAAATAGCATTCCTATTCAATTTTTTTTTAACTTATAGACTATAATGCGTACGGAAAATTATGTTTACATTTTATTTTTTATGAAAATAGTCACAGAATGAATAAATTATAAAAAAAGTAATTATTTCTTAAGTTTAAAGTTAATAAGTGCATTCACTTGAAATTATATCGGAAAGCTTATAATTACGTAAGTTAAAATAACTGTAAAATGTAAATTTACTATATTACTTATTAGTGATATAAAAGTACAGATTTACTTAGAAGAAAATTGCTCCTTTATTTTAATACTATTTTAACTTTATTATTTTACCAAGTAAATTTATATTACTTTGTTACAGATTTAAGGAGTTTTATTATGAATAAGTGCATCTCATCGATATTTTTTTTTTATTCCATGAATTTACGATCCCAGATTATTATATACACTTTAAATTTTAACGCTTTGTTACAGTATGTATTATATCTATTCAAAACATAAAGTATTTATTTATTATAAAATTGAAAATACTAAAATATATATAACGTTTATAGGTACTGTTTATTTTTAATTCAATAATCATTATTATTTAGTCGTTATTTTCGTATATTATTTACAAGATCGAATTATCGTGATATACTTTTTAATAATTCTTGCATAGTAGGTACATTATTTTTTCAACAAAGGTTTTATGACAAAATATTACTTTCGGTACGAATAATGAATATATAACACTATACAGACAGTTTAACGCGAAGGCAGACGAGAAGTGTCCGGTGGACAGAATAGACACTAGAGATTCATAAGATGAGCACTGAAACATATTAAACATTTACAATTGGAATTTTGCCCACACTTTTATATAATTACTTATTCTATGCATTAAAGGTAGAGTTGTGAACAAATTTAAATAAGTTTTTGAATTTTTTTACTATTCTAACTACCTACTCAATAAATTGCTACGATGGACGAAAATATTCTTAAAAAATATCGTGTTATTAGCATCATCATCAATATGATCCATCGGATATATTTTTTTCAAAAAGAGGACATCGCACATTTGTTTTTTAAGGAATTCTATACCTACAGACAATTTTTAAGAAAATTAAAAAAAAAAAAATGAAAATTTAACAATTTAAAATTAAATTCAAACACATTTTTAAATTAATTTAAAAAGTTAGTAAGTAGGTACCACAGTTTATTGTTGTGTAATCACGATATTTGTTTAAAAAAACATGATTACGAAAAATCGTTAAGATTGGTTCTTAAAATTATATTAAAGTTAAAATACTTAGATATCTATTAAAAATAGATGGAGGTTTATGTTTTTATTTGGTGCTAATTTTAATGATCTATGATCATTCTGAAAACCATAAAACTTGAACTAGGTAAAAAGATAAGTATAACATGGTTTTTTTTTAAACAAATAACGAAATTACACAACAGTAATAATTAGGGGTACTAACAAGGGAATATTTTTAAACTACTTTTAAAATATAATAATATATTTTTCAATTGTTGGGCTTTAATTTTTATTTTAATTTCATAAAAATTTCCATTACAAAACCCCTTAAAAACGGGTGTGTAGCGTACTCTTAATACTTGTATATACTATTTAGCCAGTCTTGTAACTGTTATTTTGTCATTTTTCTATTTTAGTTTTATATTTTTTGATGTAGGTACTATTCTCACTTAATATTTTGGACTCGTCCAGTGTTGTTGATAAAATTACAATTAAATACATTTTATTGGTGTCTTTTATTTTATCGAATAACCAATTTATTATTTTATATTGTAAATACAATAGCATATAC
Source organism: Pemphigus obesinymphae (assembly GCA_025469235.1). Classification (NCBI taxonomy): domain Eukaryota; kingdom Metazoa; phylum Arthropoda; class Insecta; order Hemiptera; family Aphididae; genus Pemphigus; species Pemphigus obesinymphae. Next base: position 21,153 of record JAIPRL010003358.1, on the reverse strand, counting down.
CTAGTACAATGTTTGAATTATTAGTGTATGTATAGGATTTGGAAGTTTTTTTAATTTTTTTTTTTATGACATTTTATTTTTTTCTATAAGTTTAGTACCTACTAATTGTATTTTTTTGTTAAAAGTATATTTATTTATGTTTACAGTATTGGTTTGTTTTTCGTTATGGTAAATATTGTGTATATTATATACACTGTACGTTATATCACATTTGAAATATTTATACAATTTGCATTACTCGTAAAAAATATTACCGCATAGCAGTTAGCGTGAATAATAATGATATGAAAATGAATGATGAAGTATTGTATTTTCAACATTACGTAACATTTTTTTTTTATTTATTTTATGTTCTGTGTAAAGCGAGTAATAGATTTTCTTATAATATGTTTTTTTTTATATCTATATCTTTGAACAAAAGGCTCTATTACATAAAATTTGCGTTTCTAGTAATTAATAATGAGGTAGGTAATTTTTCGATTTTACAATAATTTTCTTATATGTAATGGAAAACTATACCATTTATATTTAAAAATGTATTTTGTGGAAAAATAACAATTAAGATTTTATAATGTATAACAATATTATACCGAATTTTGCTCAGAACCGTTTTTCCTATGCAATGATTTATATTTTAATTTAAATTTAAACAATAATGATATATTATCTTGTCTATTAATTGAAAAATGATAAATCGATACTTCCTTCATTTATATCCAGGCGGTTTTTTTTCTATTTTTCATATAAAATATTTGAAAATTAATATATTTATCAAATAATAACAAAAACAATAGTCATTTTAAGTTTCAAGATAGTTTAATGTCAAATAATTATTTGGTACTTATTCAGATCGTCAACATTTCATCTCTAGTTAATATTGTTGTTTCATAAATCACAATAAAAGCTTACAGTTTATCATATTTCCCCCGTCCATAATGGTTCATATTTCTACAGGTGTCCCTTGCAAACAGTATAATATTAAATATCTTATTATATTTTGTACGTTTTTTAACCTTCAGTTTTAAGTTTGAAAATTATTCCCGAAAATGAGTGAAAAATATTAAAAATGGTCTAAATTATAGGATATATATTGAAAAGAAATGAAATGGTTTAAATGTTATGAATTATCTTCTTTATTTTTATTTTTATAAAAATCTTTTTTTTTTTTTCTAGGAGGAGTTGGAGTTCAAGACTCCCCTTTCTAAATACATCACAATGTAATAAGTTAAGATGTTAAGATATATAGGTACTGAAATATTATTAAAAATATTATTTATAACAGTTCAGTATGGTATATGATTTAAACATGTGTACGGTGTGTATAGTTAATTTAGTTATTTTTTGGTATATTCGGTAAAAACGGGTAATGGGTAAACTTTCTGGCGATAATATTATTACACTAATTGTCTCTAAAATTTAATTTCGACTGTTGCGTATATATCATATTATCATCAGATTCGGATTATTTCCGAAAACAAGCTGATTAAAAGGGACCGGTGCCAACAGTGAATAGCGACCACTATAGCGACTTGGACCGAAATCCATTCTCTGATAACATTATTAGTTTATATTTTACACAACTCCCATAGTAAAGAAATATACTTACCCATTTTCGAATTTAACGAAAACTACATGAACACGATTATTTTAATTGAAATAGAAATTGTATTAACTATACTGCCTACACTTAAAAAAATCAATACATACTATAGATATATGTTTAGCAAAATGACTATAAACATAGTACGGTAACAGAATTAAAAAAAAAAAATAATGGTTGTAGTGATGTTTCAATTTGGAATCACTAAATAAAGTTTGTAAGGTAGTCGACAAATAATATTTGTTTATTTCAGTATAGTAAAACAAGTCCAAGCAAAATATCTAAATAGGTATAAACAAATTTATACCATTTTTTGGAAATTGAATATAACACCTACGTGTATAGGAAAGCAGAAAAATACTTAATATTTATATATATATATATATATACCGAATTTATAGTAAAATTATAATTCCTAAACGGGATAAAATTGAACGATTTCGAGTTAAGTGTTTGAAAAGGTTCGGGAAATAAATAATATTATTTTAGATTTGAAAGCAAAGATAAATCATTGCCATTCTAAGCGATGTAGTTGGGTATACAAATATTATTTCGGAATTTAAAACCATTTCTCGTTATTTTGAGTTGTAGCGACTGTTATTTCAATGTATGGTCGAGGGTCACCATTCATTCACTATATAGTTCCACATTTCTGACACCTTGTGTATTTATATATTCCGGGCGCCACCATTATTTCGGCTAATGGAACAGTACCTAATTTTATTAATTATCCACAATAATTGGGTTGAATTCAATAAAATGACATTTTTAGGTATATGATGTACCCAGAGATATACAACTATATATTTACAATTATTATTAATTCAATTAAATACAATATTAATAATTATATTAAAATAGGTACATATTGAGTTTTAAATTTCAACAATAAATCTTCATGATAATGGGTATATTATATTGTTTCAGTATAACATAATATGGTAACATTAATTTTTAAATATTTAACTGTAATATTTATGTAGGTATATCACACCGAGCTCCGCTCAGAATCGTTTTTATGGAAAGAAATGATTTATTATTGCTTTCAAATTCAATATACGTATCTACCCCCAGTATCATGCGAAGTTCTTCCACCCCATATTAGCCGATTTTTTTTTTTTTTTTTTGTAATGATTTGATACATTTATTATTAAATTTATTTATATATATATATATATATATATATATATGTAGATTACGAAATTTTAATTTTTTTTTAGTAGATATTGTTACCAAAATAATAATATGATTATAATAATTATGTGTTAGTATTTATTTTTTAAATCAAAGTTTTTATACGCTATTTTGGGAAATTTAAAACTTACCACGCATAGAACTCCTTCATTCTTACCTTACGATATATATATAAATCTTTGCATTGAAAATATTTTCTTTTACACGTTAATTTTCTGAATCGATAATGTTACCGTGTTAAAACATTATTATTTACTTACTTTTCCGAAAAGCTTAGAGAACATTTGGTTTTTGTTCGCTGTCCGAATTAAACATTGATGTATGAACAATAGTCAGGCTAAGTAAATTGTTCTCCCATAAATTCTCTGTAATACTATATATTATAGTACCTACTCTGTTTGCAGGACAATCGTGTGAATTGGACCGAATAACGTGGCTTAATATACGTTTCAGTGTAAATTGCATAGATACCTATATCGTCTAAAACTTAATCTACACACAAAATATATACAACATATATTATCTACACTCCAGTCCATCGACCGGACACACATTCATTTGGTTATCTGTATAGGTGCGCATTTAATCGGACGATTGTGCTCCGTATATGAGTATTGTCCTCATGCAGATTGCATATCATATGATTACAAGTCCATCCGCATATAAAATCCCGTGTATACGAGTATATATATATATATTGTTGTCTGTTGCCTGTTGGTTTTACAACTTTTTTTTTCATTTGGATACAATATCATTTAATATATATACATTTTCATAATTCTAAATAAATATATTAGACTCTTAGAGGATGCTACGTCCGCATTTGCTTTCTCTATACCTAATCAAATTAAAAAAAAAAATTAAAATAGGAAATATAAAAATAGGCATTCTTATCAGAATTTTGTCATTTCTAATATTTACCTAAAACCAAATTTATGAACGAGGTATAATTATCTATTCTGTAGCGTCGTGTTTCATTTTGTAAAGAGATTAAGTCTAGGAAACGGATTTATATGACGTACAATAAACTCTCCATATATGCATTTCAAAATACTACAATATGTTGCAAAATATGCATTTAAAATTTACAAATATGCATTAAATATACAAAATATGTTTAATAATAAGTTAAAAATTTTCAAAATATGCAAAATAAAATTGGTGTTATTTTAATAAAAATGATATAAATCGTGCACATTTCTTGTCGGATATATATTATATACTAGAAAGTTGTTACTTGTGATTTTAAAATATTTAGTGTTCAAAAACAATAATTTCATACATTTTTATGGGTGAAAATAAGAATACGTGAAAATATAAGATAAAAACAAAAATATGTGTTAAAAATAAAAATATGCACTAAAAAATGACAAATATGGAAACAAGTAGAAAAAGTTAAAACATGAAAAATATGTAAAATAAAATGTGTATTATTTTAATAAGAATGAAATAAATCGTGCACATTTCTTATTAGATTTCAAACAGCTTATTCTAATAAACATATGCATTTACATATAAATCCGTTCCCTAAATATAACCATTTTTAAATCCCAATGATTGAAATAAATATATTTCTCTTTTATATTTGGAAAAAAAAACTATGCTACAATATAGATAATGATCTCATTTACTTATAAATTTGGTCATAGGTCAATATACTATAATATTCAAAAATTACAAAGTTGTAATATATATTATATTTTCAGTTAGATGGAGACATCAAATACGGCTATAACGTCCTCTTAACCAGGAATTAAAATATTAAAATATATTACCAATATTGGTTTTTAGATTGTTAAAAAATGGTAAAAATGTAAAAATGGTGTACATAATTTCATGTATATTATTCAATTTTTCATAACATTTTATTTTTTTATACAATTATTTACTGAGCTTTACTCAGAATCATTTTATTGAGAAAAATTATCTATCAATGCCTTAAAATCTAATATAATAACTTGCACTATCATATTATTTGGCTCGACAAACAAAATGCTTCCAATTTCTATTAATCGTATTTTATATTATAAAAAACATTATTATGTAGCGGTTAAATCAAATAATATAATGAATAATTTTATTAAAAATTCAGATTAAAATAACCTACAATCAGATTTTAAAATGAATAATATTCTCAGTTATCAGTTCATCAGTTGATGTATTTTATCAGGCATTACTGTATTATAGACTTGTATTATGATAGTTGTAACTTATTAACAATAAATATAATAGTACTTATAGTAAAAATTAATTAGAATTATGCTTAATAAACAATTTTATTTCAACATTCAAGTAACTAAAAAGGAATATAAATAAATTATCAAAATAAATTCCCTCTTCGTAAAAATACGTTTTTCAGAAATATATCTATTTTAATTTCTCAATTTTTTTCTTATTATCCGAGACAGAAAATTCCATTTTCCTCAATTTCGACCAATAAAAATCGGAATTCTTATATCTAGTTATTTATATATTATGTATTTATTTATACATTTTATTTAAAAAATTCAAAAAAATTAATAAGATATAAATGAATTAAACAGTTTTATCCTTAGATATTAACTAAGTAATGTATTAACTTAACCTGAAAAACGTTTTTACGAAAAATTTTCAATGGTAGATTAAGTCTTCTTCTTCTTCTTCTCCTTCGCCTTCTCTCCCAACTATTTGGGGTCGGCCAAATAATGGTAGATTAAGTAAAGATGATATAAGAGATCATGTTAAATGGAAGTTGAGGTCTGTTGAAAGTGGTAAGTGGAATCTGACCCCAAATTGTCTGAAGAGAAGATGAAGGAGAAAAAGAAAATTCATATTTTAAATGTATAATTAAGCTTGAACAAAGAAACTTTTTTTTAATAAACAAAAGTATAAATAACGTTGAGTTAACGATATGAATAATATTGAAAGAGAAAATGTTTTCATGGTGGGTAAATAATTTTGAAACGTATTATATTTAGAAAGATCTTATTAAAAATTCTATTCCATTTAATGCATTTTGGACGTATTAAAAATTGTTATAAATAATTATAATTATGATAAATTATTTTTCTACAATACCAATATATTGAATCAATAAATCTAAAATAAATAATATAAAATAAAATATAATAAAACAAGATTTTGGAAAATGCTTACGTCATTCATATTTACGGAACTCCGATCAGGCAATTTATTTACTCCATTGTACATTGTTACAATTTACAAATCATTAGGTATCTATAAAACATTGTTTTTTATGATAGAATATGTACCTAATATAAAATAATTATTATTGTAAATACTACAATAATTAGTTTTAATGTATTAATTATCAAAATATCTAGATATTTAATTTAACGCATTAAATAATACCTAATAAATGTATGAAATATATCAATTTCATACACTTTTATCGGACCGAAACAATAATTGTGTTTGTTGGAAATAATCCATTAATTGTATTTACTTATTTTCCAAAATTCTGGAATAGAAAATCATTTATTTCAAAAAATTTTACAATTTTCTGAAAAATACAATTTAATTAGATTAGGCATTACATATTATAATATGATTATAGGTACGTACCGAAAATAATATTATGACAAACATTTTTATTGAATAAACTTTTATTGGATATGTATAAGTACAACTCAATAATTTCAAATATTTATGAGTTTGGGATAAATATATCAAACGTTTCGAAATATTTTTAAAAATATTTATAAGATATTCTACTTAGATGACAGGACGTTAAATTCTCAGTTTATTATAGCCAAACTTTGAGTTCAATTCGATAACTACGAATCATTGTAACCGAAATTATCATTTCCCAATCAAAGGTCTTTTATAATTCTATACAGTTGAAAAAAAAAACATTTTAACAAATGCAATTAATGGAAAAGAAAACAACAATTATTATTGTTTTTAAATGTCACAAGTAAATTAAATAACAACCTGGGGGCTAAGTATTGAAGATAGTTATACAAAAAAACGATTGTTATTTCGAGAGTTTTTATAAATAACAATTTTTGGTATTATTGACAATGGTTTGTGAAATATACAACGATTGATTATACATTCCTACAATAAATTTGCTTAGAATCTAACATATATATATATATATATATAACAAAAATAAACGGTATCATTAAATTGATTATTCTTTATATTTTTAGATGACTTTTTTGTGAAAAACCCTATACATAAATTAAACTTTGTAAATATACTAGTTGAATAAAAAAGTCGAATATAACAAGTTGAGAGTAAATATAGTATATATATATAGTATATATATATATAATATATATAGTATATATACTATATATTATATACTATATAGTATATATATAATATAGTACATTATACAACAATATAATATTATTTATCGTGTTGACCTTTTGTTTGCACTCGGTTTATCAAATATTATTCTACATGAGAAAATAAAAATAAATGAGGAAGTATCCAAAATAATAATTGGTGTACACTGTACACCTACCCAAATAAAGTTTAATTTTCCTCTATAAAAGACTGATTTTAGGTTTTTTTTTTTTTAAATTCATTATTTTATTAATGATATAAAATAGTTTTTGTCTAAATAGACGTTGGTTTAAATAGTGTGTAGTCCTCTCCTATATTTACGGGTCAGTCTGCGATCTGTGGTTTCGAAAATTTCTTATTATTTTTTCGATTAAAATGGCGTACAATGGCCGTTATTTTAGGGTATCCGAGTTATCGTATAAATCCCATGTCATTCACAGCACTATTATCGTTTGACGTCTAGCCGTTTCGTAAAAATTGGTCCAGTCGTTTGCGATCTGTCACTCGAGCAGGACGAACGTACATTCGTAGACCGTTTTAAAGGCTCAAACATTATAAGCGAAGCATGGTATAATATGGTTATCAATATAATAAATTAATTATGAAATTGCATTATAAAATATACATTTTAGTGTCATATTTTTTTATCATCAGACATTTTACAGTTAAAAAGCGTTGAACTTTGTTTATGCGAAACAATATAAATAATTAAAAAACATTTCAAATAGCCACACACAGTAAATTTGTCCGCACGACCATACCATTCGTAAAGTTATATTCTAAATCGAAAGTGGTAAAAATCAAAATAAATCTCATTTATATACCCATTAATTTACTTAATTTACTATGATGCACATTTTTGTTTTATAAGGAAGTGAAGTCGTATTCCCTTTTACAACGTATGTTCTTAACGCAAATTATAAATAACAATTGTGTTATATATTTGTGTTTAATATGGAAAACTATATAATATTTAAGTATATACGTTTTGTAAAACTGTATTTGTATTCTAGTTTTCAGCCAAATACGAGATTAAAATGTTAGATGGAATTACGTTTTTCTTACTTAATAATAATTTTAAAATTAAAAAAGAAGAATCGTGTCAATCAACAGCCTAAATTACATAACACCTTATAAATGTGTGTATATTATTCTTAATTTTATATTGTTATGTATTTACATGTGGTATAATACCTACCTTTATAATAAGCTATTGCTATATTATTCTAATATGTATATATATGTAAAAGTTGTCTCAAAATATAAAGTATAAACTTTTTAAAATATGTTAAATATGTAGACTATATATTTTAATGTATTATTTTTTGAAATTGAAAAAAATATTCACAATTTAATTAAAATTATGCAGGTACTAGGTATTAGTAAAAACATGTCAATTGTAAATACAAAATTCAAAATATTTCAAAGATTAGAGCTAAATTATTTTATATACCTTATATGTATAACATAAATTCGGAGCATACTTTAAGTGCTTCCTAAAATATATAAATCCTAAAATTCTAATCGTAAATATAAAGATAAATTCAAAAACATTTATCGATAGTTCAAAATTATATATGAGGTAAGTACATCCCAGAAATGATTGTATGAGCTGTCTCCAATAAAATAATAGTTTCGTAAAATGATTCGTAAAATTTATTGAAAATCTATTTATTTTATAATTATAAAGAATTTTCACATAAAAAAGTTTCAGATTTCTGCAGCGATACTCCTTAGTATTACCTATATGTTGTCTGTTAATAAATATTTTGGACTTTATCTATTAGTTTGTTATTATTATAGAATAACATATCATCATTAATCTATATTTAATCTTGGGAGGCAACTAGTTTTTTGGGGTATATTCCAAATAAATAAGTTGAAATGAATAAAGTATTAAATTGTATGTAAAATTATGTTCATTCTAATTATACATAGTTATAATTCGATTATTTATAATTATTAATCTTAAATTTTATAAATATGATTGTATTAAATATAGTATAAATTAAATTTAAATAAAATATTGTTTTCAGTAGTGGTAATGTTCATGTGGAATATATGAAAATGCATACAAAAAATTATATAGAGTATACCTAATATTAAAGATAAATTTTAAAAGTGTAAAATTGTAGTTTTCCTTACATTAGATAATGAGCTAAATATTTAGAAAACCATAAAGAGCTTTCTTTGAAATGTTGTCATTCATACTTTTTACAATAGATGTTAAGACTTTGCAATGTCTTATATTGTTCGTTTCGCATAAACGGGGGGGGGGGGTTAAGTATTGCTATTAAACAGAATTAAAAAATCGATTTGACACAAGACCACTAATAAATTATCTTTAAAATATATTCATATGTTTTTAATTGTCAGCTGATTATCATATTTGTTTTTATTTTCTTAAAATAGTCTATTATACAGAATGCCTTTGGAAACTTGGATATGTAATATTTTGTGTAATATACGAGTATATATATTATAGGTACATGCATTACACAATTACAATTTTTTTATTTATATATTTTTATGTAATTAATAACTAGTTAAAAACACTGTCCTGAAAAATTAAAATTCGCTATAAAATGTTCTTGTTCTTACACCCACGATATGTATCGTATAGATGGAGGATAAACTCGGCAAAATCATCAATTTTGCTCGAAATCATGTATAAATCAGATACATTTCTCTGCAGTCAATCTTTGTTAAATCCACGCGACAAGAATATATTGCTAGCTTTCATTAAAGTAAATCTGATTTAGGAAATCCATCGAGTTTCCATTTTTCCATCCCTTAAACTGTGTACCAAATGATGAACACGAACATGATAGTCACACATTCATCAAACTTGACGGACTTCGGACCGCGTCCATAGGCTTACGTGACCAAAAACGTCGAGCACTATATCAACTAAACACTGAAGTGATCGTAATTGTACTTATACGTACAATCAGTTTAAATGGAAATATTTATTGTTCCGAATCGATATCGTGTTGGAAAACTGTGAAATCGCATATGTAAATTTCCAGCTTGAGTACGTGTATTCTACACGAGCAGAGTACAAGGTATAAAAATTGAGTGTTTTACAAATTGATTTTCTCATCGTTTTTATCACACGTATGAGGCGTAGATATTACGGGTTGTGTTCCACATGGACTTACTGATTTACTGATTTATCATCTACCTATATGAGAACAAAGAGCTAATTATGTTTTTTTTTTTAATGTTTCTATTGTTTTAAAAGAAAAAAAAGCCGGTCAGTAGGGGGTGAAAGCATTTCGCTCGTCGGGTGTCAGTATAGGTGGATGCACTTCTCTACTGGGCAGGATACTTTTGGTGGATGTATTGCATTTGAAAGCAATGGTAAATCATTGCATTCAATAAAACGATTCTGAGCGTAGCTTCGGTGTAGTATACATATAACTCTTAATATTAATTATATACCTACTCAGTACCTACCTATGTTTAACATTACATTGAAAATCAAATGTAGAAATAAATATGATTTAGTGTGACCTTATGCATATTTTAAAATGTAATATGATATATTTATAATAGCTCAGTTTCATGTAGGTACAGTTATTACTACACAATATCGTACAGTATATTTTATTGAATGTTCAGTTTATGACATATAATATTGAAAATGAACAAAATATTATGTAAATTTAGTTAAATTGATGTACGACAAATGTTATACTAAATTTTTCCAGGTCTTAAAATCTCATTTTACCAACTATTTGGACATAAATACCTCAAAGTTGATAATTTTGTCGAAAAAATTTAAATGACTATAAAAAAAAATTGTGACTACGGATTTTCAATATTTTTTAAATTTAGTTAGAGTAACGTATATTTAAAGCTGTATAAAATTTTCAGAACTTAAAACCGAAAATTACTCTTTTTAGGACTTAGAAACCTCGAAAACTAAAATGTCTATAAATAGCCCAAAATTGCAAAAAAATTTAAAAAAAACTTAATCAACGTAAATATATTATTAAATTAAATATTCGATGTAAATTTCAAGATTTTCAAGTGATTATTTTCGAAATTACGAAGAAATGAAAATTCCCAATTTGACGAAACCCTATATTTACCGTTTTTACCTCATTTTTTCGTAGTTTTTCCTTACGCATTAAAAAACTATTGAGAAAATTGAAAAATGACTTCTTTAAAGTACCAACTAGATGCAATTTGCTACCGGAAATTGGGTAAGCTTGTAAAGATCGGAGCACTCCTTCTGGTAGAAAAAGTGTTTACAGAAAAAAAAAAAATAAAAAAAAATAAAAATAAACATCATTGTAAAACCAATAGCTCCCTTGCTACGCTCAGAATCTAAAAATGAAGTACTTAAAAAAGCTATGATATAAATTTACTTTGAGAAATTATAATAAATTTTCCGGAAATTTTAATGATTATAAAAATACAATAAATAGAAATATCCATAGTTTTATTCATAATTCTGATTTTCTAAAAAATAATTTTTATATCTAATTCCTAAGTACTTTATTAATATGTACATTTTATTTATCATTAATTCTTCAAGATCACGGAATACCATATTAATATTATCCAAGTTAATGCAGAATTATTATCATGTTATTGAACAATATACTTTTTTATTTTGTTATTATTTATAATATGAATTGACACCATTTATCTTTTTACAAACAGTATTACTTATAAAAGAAATATAACAGCATTATATATTTATATTTATATTATACATATATCATTCATATTGCCGTAACTCAATAAATATAATTTAAAAATACAATTTAAACAAAAAAATCTGTATTTACCTATGATTACAATAATAAATAATAATATTACATTCAGTAAATTTATGTGAGATACCTTGAATCAAATACGGTAGGTACCTCATCTATACCGTAACCACAAATATAAAATAATATGATATACCCACAAGCTACATAATTAATATATTTTTGTATTCGGACCGTGTCTCGGAATCAGAAATACAATTTTTTAAAACATTACATTTCTTGATTCATCCGGTTTAAAAAAAAATAAAATTTACGTTCATAGTACAATAAGTAATGTACTATACTGTGTAACATACGGTTTATATTATGTATATAGTATAACATATGAACCTATTTTATTTAAAATCGCAAACTGCTAATTATGCTACTAATACACCACTGTTAAGAATTATGCACATTATTATTATTTATAAAATTGATCCGATCGGTTAAATTTCTTTTCTTTTATTTAAAAATCATTTTTCTATAAATCTAAATTCTTATAAACATTGTTATACCTACCTAAATGTTACACATTTTTGTTATGTTAAATTTCGTTATATATTTTAAGAATACTATGTACTATTATACTCGAGTATATAATTGGGTCTAAACCCATTTAATATTTAAATTAATAAATTAAAAATAATGTATATATATATAAAATATAAAGAGAGAGCGAGTATAAAAGGAAACAAAAAAACAACACAAAACTAAATAATCTTTTGGCCAGTAAAAATATAACGAAAACGAACTATATAGAGTATATATAAATTGTGAACAAAAGATAAACACGAGAGAAATAGAAAATAAATTGCTCGAAATTTGTAAAATCAACATGTGGTTTATATTTTATGTGAAAATTCATCGGCAAATAGAAAATTTATACGATTTTGCCGAATTGGCCAGAAAACGACATCATTTTAGTATTGATCCAGAGCAGTTAAATAATTTCATTTTATCACCCCCAAAAAACTAAAATGAAAATAAATAAGATTTTTTTTATTACTATATTAACGTACATTTTCGTATCATTAACATGTATTGACTAAAATAATATACTTAATTGTTTTAATGTCAAATACTATTATCCTACATGAATAATGATGTCTTTTTAATGATTTAATTTAACTTAGTTTTTACTTTCTTTTAGTCAACTAATGTATTATAATAATATTTTATATAATGATAATAAAAACCAACTTTTCGACGAGTCAAAATATAACAAACAATAGATTTGTTATTATATATATTACAAAATAATGAAACAATTCAATAAAAATTTTGAACAAAGTTTTCAACGAGTGCATCATATTATAATTTAATCTCAAACACAAAATCATAAGTTCAGTTTCAGTGATGAAAAAAAATCCTATTTTAACGAGTAATCCGAGGTAATTCATATTTTCACGGTTTAACTCCGTTCTACTTGTCCTTTTAATTCCGACACAATATTATGGCACACTAATAATATATTTATACAATATAATATAATGTCGGGTATATTTTAAACCTAACCTTTTTAACGCCAAACACTATCGTGTTAATCACATTTTTATTACTTTTTAAAATATCTTTTGGGCAATTTAACCGGCGTGGCGCGAGAAAGGTTATACAGCAAATAATATTATTTTATACGTATAATTATAATGCGTAAATAAGTGTTTAATTTTGCGTTTAAACTTAAAACAATCGTCAATATAAGAATAATTTCTAAGTAGTTTCATAAATTCGACACGATCCAAATACAATGTAAGCGTACTACATGAAATATAAAATTTACAAAAAAAAATGTCACAAGAACACCTAATCGTAATTTCGTATAAAATTAAATCTCGATCATTAGGTATAGGTATATATTGTGTTTTTAATATAAGTACTCACTTAATATTGGTATGATATAAAAATCAACACTTGAACTTGAAAATTTTCAAATTGTTCGTTTAAATAAATAAGAAGGAACAATGTTAACAATGAAAGAAAACATTTATTTACACATACATAATTATAGTAAAATAAAGACGATTCTATCTATACCTTTTTTTAGGAACCTCTACCCCCACCCGAAACATTAGGTCTGAAATAAACACTGTTCGACACTTATGCTCCTAATCGGCGGCCACTGAACCGAACGACAATTTCATCGGATTTAAGCGGTATCTTTTGCAACGCAAAATATGCAAAATATGTATAAATGTAATTTAATAATAATTTAAAAAAAATGGTTGTATATATATATATATGGTAATATAATGTATTTTTTATTTCATAGTTGAAGTATAATTATATAATATTTATTTTTATTTATATGACAGTATTACATTTTTGAATTTTCAATATATTCATTATATTTTTACAATAACATCACAAAACATCACAATGTCCTGCATGATAATCAAAATGTTTGATATTTTTGTGTTATAATGATGAACGAATTTCTAAAAATCGAAAACTTTAATAAAAAAAATATACTTCAAATAACGTAAATATTGGGTTATTTTTTATTTTTCGTCAAATTATTCCTATAAATACCTATATACACGTAAATTTCATGTTTACTCAATGAATTGTCTATTTCACAGTCAAGAAATTTCACTCGAACAAACTTGATTTTTGTGGACGAAAATATTTTCCGTGCATTTTAAACTCTGTGTTTAATATTAAATATAATATGTGTATTTTAGTGTGAGTGCGCAAAATTCTGGGGAAAATGAACATTTTAAATTAAGTATCTAATAAACTGTTTGAGAGGATAAATATATATAAATTATATATATAATTAATAAAGTCATCGAAATATTCGAAAGAATTAATAATCCAAATCGCATTGCATTCGAAAAATTCCATACTAAACGCAGTCCCTACTTCACCTAAACAAAATAATTAAATAAATAAATCGCTTGCTTTTAAAAGTTTTTTCGTACATTTTTTTTGGGTCAGGAAAAAACGAAAAAGCCGGTTCAAATTTAAAACATATCACATACCTATATAGTCTGTGTTCGATTACCAACCGACTGACAGTTACATATATGGAGTTCCACGAAACTTTTTGAATGCTTTTATAACCTGAAAAAGTGTCTACCAAAAAAAGATACACATCATTGTAAAGTCCAATATACTGTTATTTGTTCGGAGTCTAGGTATATATATATATATATATATATATATACAACCGACCGTGACTCATTTGAACGAATGTTCAAAAGTCACGTGGGATCTAATTTATAAATTATTGTCAGACAAAAGTTTCTTACTATACATTTTGTATTATACAAAAGGGTTTTATCCCTACAGAAAACGTATGTCTCTTTACTTTTGTATATACCTACTTATGTATATTGTATACTTTTTGTAAATTTAGAAATCAATAAGTACAATAAATTTTAATCATATTAAAGAATAATATTAATAATAAAAATTATTGAGTGATAATCTATATAATAACATTTTCTCAGAAAAACTAGATTTTTAGTAACTTGAAGTTACTAAAAATCCCACTCCCCCTCAAAAATACCGTTTTCACGTTTTTTGCTGTATATCAATATATTATTTGTATGGAATGTTTCAATATTTATGAATATTAAACATTTCTATTATGACATTAAATTCTATTGAATCCACACATAGATGGTACAATACACCCTACTTGTACCACTCGAATCAATCGAAGTTAGGTTAGGTTTTAAGGTTTTCAATTCCAGTAAATAGTGCCCTAGTCTGCGGTGTAATCTTCTCAGCTGGTATCTACATAATATAATGTTATCATTATTCCACCAAATTCTAAACCAAAATTCTAATAAATATATCTACGGTATTGCACTATTATTTATTAGTTATACTTCAATTAGTTACGTATATAATTATTATTATAACTTATAATAATCAATAACTTACTGTGGGCTTGTAATTTTTGTACATACTCAATTTTATCAAAATGGCTAATGCAACTCAGTTGACCGTATATTATTTCAATTTTCCACTGATCTATTTAGGTAATTTGTAAATTTGCATTATATTTTAATTTATGTAATATGTATTTAGTCTATAATTATTATTAGACTTGAAATATGAATGGGAAAAAATGGGGTTAACATCATCAAATTTGTATGATTAACATTTTGATGAGAATAATATGCTTGTAAATAGTATGAGCAAAAATAAAAACAGCACACTACCACTAGAATAAATTATACATATGTCCATTTAAATAATTAATTTTTAGATTTTGAGCGTAGCTAGGACATAATTTATTATTATACAATGATATTTATTTATTTATTTTTATTTTGCTGTGAAAAAATTTCACAGCAAAATCAGAAGGATTCGATAAGAAGCTTTGACGTTTGTATAATATCGATCGGAAATCGGTCCTAGATGGTACTTTATATATATATAGAATTTTTCGATTTTTCCAGTAGTACCACCAGAAGTACCCTTAGGGTACTTCTTTCTATTTCTGTATTCATACTCCGTATACATACATATACATTATACAGTGTATACATACGTATACTAAACATAATTTATAATAATTATAATTATTATAAATTAATAATTAAATGATTATAATAATGAAGATATACAGAAGAAGTCACATCCCCGGTATCAATCTCCCGGGTAGGCTTGAGGGCATAGTATCGAATCTGTTTTCTACTAGCGTGAACTAACTATCGCCTGTTATGCCACCATTTGACGGAATTTTTCCTCAGATAATCTCGGCTGAGGTCGTGACCGTTGCGAGTGCATTATCCAACGGAAAGGTGTCGAGACCTGACAACATACCGAATGAAGTCGTCAAATCTGTGGCTTCAGTCAACTCCGGTCACTTCCTTAAGCTATTTCAAATGTATCGAAGAGGCTTGGTACCAGGTCGTGTGAAAGTCAGCAAATGTAGTCCTTCTGCCAAAACCAGAACGGCCTGTGGACAATTCATCTGCCTACAATCCCCTGTGTATGCTGAATTCAGTAGGTTAGCTCTTTGAGAAGATCTTGGTGCGCAGACTGAGGGCGTTCCTAGAGGAAAAAGATGATATGGCTAGTAACCAGTATGGCTTTTAACCGGGTCGGTCAACTGTCAACGGGATGTCACGGGTTAGGAGGATTTTCAATGCAGCAAGTGGTCGTGGCAAAGCTCGTACTCTCTTTGTAGGAATGATGACGTTTGACGTAAAAAAACGCAAACAAACTCAGTATATCTTCAGAGAATAATTGGAGCCTATCTCTATGGGCGTTCCTCAGAATTCGGTCCTTGACCCGCACATATTGAACCTATTATACTATGATTTATTAAAGCTCCCGAGAGCTCCCGAGTGACATGGAGATCATTACGTTCGCCGACAACATTTCGTTGATAGCGACAAAATTCACGCCCTCCCTTCTCGAATAAGAGTTAGAAAAAGCTGTACGCAGCGTAGTTGACTGGATGACAACAAACGGACTTGAGTTATTAATGGAAAAAACTGAAGCTATCGTCTTGACCAATAGAAATATTTGCAACAAAATGACAGTGTCATTTAGAAACCAACAAATTGAATCATAACTCAGCCTACGGTACCTAGGGATGCAAGTCGATCCCAGGTTACGGTTTTCAGAGCACCCCGACCTTGCAGATACATGTGCTACTGTTGCACTGAAGTAACTTACTTATCTGATACCCAACTTAAAGGGCTCACGGCAGTGTTCTAGGTGACTACTTGCAAGTGTATTGTCATCTCGTCTACTTTACGGCGCTCCCTTTTGGGCTCCGACTATTAAACGACGCATAATGAACCGTATGTCCTCAGTGATGCGAAGGCCAATACTTCGAGTGGTAAGATGCTACAGAATCGTGTGTCATTAGGCCGTAGCAGTCGTAAGTGGAATCTCTCCTCTGGCCTTATCAGTAGAAGACAGGACCAGTATATACAATATATATACAGTATATACAAGTTCGGGAATCTACTAAATAGCAGCAACTATTGAATGAAGAAACGAAAGGCAGATGGATACACAGGCTCATCGGGAAGCTGAGATCGTGGTTAAATAGAACAAATGGTGAAATCACTTTTCACCTAAGTCAGATTCTGACTGATCATGGTTGCTTCAACTATTATCTGCATAGATTTAATCTGCTGGTTACCGATCAGTGTGCACAATGCGGAAAAACTCCGGACAATGTGGAACATGCTTTCTTCTGGTGTGACGAATGGTTCAATTGGAGAAGGGGCGTGTACCTATCTCGTCATAGGAGAACGAACTCCTGATAACCTAATCAACGTGTTGCTTATTTCGGTGGAAAATTGGAGACGAGTATCGAGCCTAGTCTCCAATATTATGACGATTTGGGAAGACGAAGAGAGGATGATGCAGTGGATGATCAATCAACCTCCACTTTAGATATAATATCCTTTGTTAGTTTTAAGTATTTATTTTTATACTACATGCTTCAGTTTGTGCACATTTGTATATTATATCCATATTCTATTTTGCTTAAACTAATTTGTGTAAAGATAATTTAATCCAATAAACGATTCCAGAAGTGGGGTGGGGATTAGCAGTGCACTAATTTCACAAACTGGGGAGGAAGTAGTGCGGCCAGCAGTCCCTTCCTCAGTTTATGGTGATATATATATAAAAATTCAATCGATAGAAATTGGCCGTTAAAAAGATCGTTTTACTATTCTATATATATATAATATACATATATATTATTATATATTATATGTTTATGTAATATATTATAATACTTAATAGTGATGACTTTTATTTTTTTTTCTTGTATGTATAAAATTTAAGAAGAAGCCGAGTATGACTTTTGGGTAAAGTAATATTTGATGATGAATTCAAGTCTAGTTAAGATCTAGTTAAGGTTGTCATGGTTACCTATTTAATTTTTTATGTTTCTAAACATGAGCTTAAACAATATGAAATGTATCCCCAATGACTGTTTTGTCCGTCCGTCCATCCGTCTTTCCGTAGTTACTAGTACATAGTTACGACTTATGATTGTTGATTTGGATATTATTCGTTTTATAATATTTTTATTACATAGTTCCAAGGGATATTGTTAATTTGGTTACTCGGTAGATAGATATTATTCGTTGTTTTATATTTTTGTTTAAAATATCTTTAGAAACCGGGAATTTAGCACACTAACTTATGGTATTCTTTAACCTATTTAATCATATCGAACTTTACTTAAAATTGATTTTTTTTATCAATTACCTACTACGATTTATCATTGCTTTCAAATTCAATATATACACTATACCAGTGTCCAGTATTCTACCCGATGGGCGAAATACTCCCACCCATAGTGATCGGCTTTTTAAAATTTTATATTTAATAACTCTAAAATAAATAGACCAAAGATTCCTAAATGGTGCATTACTACCTATATACGAAGCATATGTATCCTATTTAGTAATAATAATAATAATAAATCAGGCTTAGTACTATGAGGAAAGTGATTTTAAATTGTTTTTCATATACGTAACGTTTTTCCCTTATCTTATAGAAATATAATTTTAGAAGTTTAATTTTTTTTTACAATATCAATTATTAGTAAGGATTAATAAAATCATTAATTAGTTTAATTAAAATTTACCATATAAATAAACATACATAAAATTAAATTGTTAATATGAAAAAGTTCTATTGATAGAAAATGTTCACTGGAAATATGCACAAACTAGATGGAACCCATATAATACTCCTGAATGTATTAATTCTATAGAATAGAACTTTTGTATACTAGCTAGCAAAACATTCTATTAGTATGATTTGACTATATTTAATATTCGAATGCAAACAAAATTAATCTATTACTGAGTTTTTGTTTGATATATAATATTTTACTTCTATGTAACTTATAATTATTCACTTTTTAGGTTTTTGGGTGCGAAAATGAGATTTAAAAATTTTCATACTAAACCCGCTATATGCTAAACATAATGTATCGATATTAATTTTAAATCATACAATATTCCATTCCTTTTAATTATATTTAATAAATTAATAATTTTGAATACTGATTAGACGTGTATCGTGACATGGCGTTTTACTAAAATTGGTTTATTGTGATGCATTTAGTATAATAAAAATGTAATTTAATATTTTAATTTACATAATGTCTGGTCATGACTTTCAAATAGATTAAATCTGTATATAAAGGCATATAATATGGTTAGTTATACAGACATTTTACTATATACATTTTATATATCTACTTTAGTCGGTCGGTAATACTATATGATAATATAATTTTACCTAATATACAAAAAAATAATTAGTTTTATAACACAAATTATAATGTGTATACTGTAAAGTGTATACATTATATATAACATATTATATACAGTGTATTATAATTTGATCCAATTTAGTAATGTCGTAGAATATTGGTGTATTGCTTCGTAAGATAAATAATAATTAATAATGATTATGTAAATTAGCTGTTAAAATTTGATATTCTGATTATAGAATAAACGAATTCAATTAAAATGCTTGAAATAATACATTGTTTAAGAGTTAATTTTAACTTTAATCCATATAAATTTAATTTATAATCAATAATTTACATAACATTATAATATTTATAATATATAACTACAGTCATATATTAAATAATGTAATACAATAAATATTATAATATTTAATTTATGTTAAATTTGTTTTTAATTCGTATCACATTTGATCCTGGAAATATATATTTTTAAACGTTTAATAATTTTATTATAATAATATATTACAGACGTGTACTAATTAATCAGAATTATTACATTATAATTCAAAATTATAATAAAACATTGGCTTGTAACATTGTTAAATTATACCTATAGGTTAGATATAATAATATTATAATGTATACTTTATACTTTATAACCATAGATGGGCATTAATAAAAGTTAAAAAAATGTATGGTAAGTTGAAAAAATAATCTAATTTTAACTATATTTAACTCAGATGATCGATAGATTTGACTATTAATTAATAAACTTAATTATTTTATATTTTCATTGTATTCACTTATAACTTTTTAAGTATTGGGGTTAAACGTTTTTTCGAATTCGAGTAACAAGTTATACCTACATATTTTTAATCGATATTTAAATATTTAAATTTTGGTCTATTTATAGACATTTTTAATTATCGAGGTTCTTAAGTCCTAAAAGGAGTAATTTTCGGTTTTAAGTTCTGAAAATTGTATACAACGTTAAATATACGTTACTCTAACTAAATTCAAAAAATCTTAAAAATCCGATGTCACAATTTTTTTTTATAGTCATTTTAATTTTTTCTGCAAAATTATCAATTTTG